>JAVYIG010001962.1:0-283082 GCA_035222895.1 Strongylocentrotus droebachiensis
TGATACATATTTGGAAAGCTTAGAGTCTCCTCTTTCATGTGATGCTACTCAAATGATGCATATTTCACGCATGAGTGATTAAAAGCAATTTGAAGGAAGGAAACCAAAAAGACATTGGCGGGCGGTATTTGAATTTCGAAGAAAAATTCACATTTCTAGAAAGTTGAGTTTCTGCCCTTTCATATGACACCTCAATCAGGAAAAATGAGCGAGGAATGAAAAAGTTCTGTTTGTTTGAAGTAGTGCTTGCATTTCCATAATTTTACTAAACGAATTCGTTTCACTGGCTGCCTGCCCTATCAAAAAACGAAATTAACAAAAGACTTAACTCCGTTTCGTTGACAATCAGCCGTAGACGAAAGTCTTCATGCATGGCTGATTGTCAACGAAACGGAGTTAAGTCTTTTGTCAAATCTGCTTTTTGCTACGACAGGCACCCAGTGAAAACGAATTCGTTTGTTAAAATTATGAAAATGTAAGGGCTACTTTAAACAAACAGAACTTTGTTATTCCTCGCTCATTTTTCCTGATTGAGGTGTCATATGAAAGGGGCAGAAACTCAACTTTCTAGAAATGTGAATTTTTCTTCGAAATTCAAATACCGCCCGCCAAATGTCTTTTTGGTTTCCTTCCTTCAAATTGCTTGTAATCACTCATGCGTGAAATATGCATCATCTGAGTAGCATCAACTGAAAGAGGAGACTCTAAGCTTTCCAAATATGTATCATTCATTAATTATGGTTGTGATTAAGTTATGATAAAACATCGATACTTCTCGGTTTCGTTTTTTCTGGGACGCACTGTACATAATTATGCATGTACATGTACATGCACTCATCGACAGGCGCCGTCAGGAGCGATGCATTATTATAATATGCACAAAGGTGACTCCCTTCCCCGAAGGAACCTCGTTAAGCCCTGATATTGTCACGCAACTTCTTGTGTTACAGGGCTCAGATATACATGTTATTCTGTCCGATATGATAAGTTGTACTATAATGATTTTATATTCATTGCAGGCACGAGTCTAATTAGAAAGACATGTACATGTTTATGATACAGAAATGTCATTGCAATTTGGATTTTCTTCTGTCATGTACATGTTGTGATATACCCCCATGCCATCATTAACAAAAAAGAGGGGGATTTTGTGATCCCACGATATTTCATACCAATTTTGACTTCTAAATTTAATGCAATTATTAGATGATTTTTTAATACTAATTCTACATGCACAATCGTGCACTAAATTAGAAATGACAACAATCATGCATTAACCGCAGAGCTAGCGTTTGGTAGAACCATTAACAGTGTATTAAAATATGCAATGCTCGGCATACAAATATTATTGCGTGCAGTATACAGTGCTGGCCTGGCCTGTATGATAATATTTAATGAAGCGCAGTCGACGGGCAACGCTATAGCGTGCAGCGTCTAATAATATATGCTATAACTCGTTTGACTAGACGGAATTAATAAGCTACTTTCCATCATGTACTGCAGAGAATCTACCCTCAAGCCCCCTCCCCTCCCCTCCCCTTCCTCTTCTCTCACCGTGCTCCCCTTTTCTCTCCCTTCTTAGTTTTTCTAGCACTTTTATTCTTCATCTTCCAAAATGCTCCCCCGAACAAATCTGTTATATATTTCACACGATAATTGCTGCATCCCCCTTCTCTCACATTTTCACACCTTCCTCTCTCTCTTGTCGTTTTTTCTATCACTTCATCATTCTCTTCATCTCTCATAATGCTTCCCAAAGAAAAAAAAAAAAATTCCTACATTTGCCTCTCCACTTCCCCTTTCTACTCCAGTCTCTCCTCTTCTCCCTGTTTTCTTTCCCGCCCCTTCACCCTTCTTTCTCTCCGACACTCTCCCTCTTCATCTCTTTGCCTCTCCACCTCCCCTTTCTAATCCAGTCTCTCCTCTTCCCTCTTTTTTCTTTCCCGCCCCTTCACCCTTCTTTCTCTCCGACACTCTCCCTCTTCATCTCTTGCTCATCACCGAGTGTATATTTTACGATTCCCCTCGCTCACAAAACGCCATTGCCCTGGGCTTACATTGATATTAACATTGAATGACAGATAACAGTGACGTCATCTGAAGAGGGAGTACAATCTCTTATATCTCATTTTGTTCATCCCCGGTCTTATGAAATACTGAGGAGCTTTGTCCGTCGATGTCTCGAGGTTTAATTTCTATTTTTTAGCTTGCCAAATGAATGTAATTCAATCAGTGCATTATACAGGAAATCGATGTTTTTCCAGCTGTTTTCTTTTAATGTTGATTAAACTGAACGATTCACTTCAAACTTCCTTCTGTAAAAAGAAAGCAAAAAACGCTTTTTTTCATATTTTCTTTTAAAGAGAGCATGAAAACCAAAATGACTTTATTGTATAACCTATCCGAATTGTTTAATTCAATCACAGACTGCGATGCTCGCTTTTATTCAACGCAATTCACTATCCAATTGAAAATAAAAGAGAGAGATAGAGAGCTATAGAGAATGAGTGATGGAGAAGACTCCTCATTTTCTTCAATCTCAATTGAAGAGCATTCGAAATGTTTCTACGTTGATTTCAGTGTATGACGTAGCCCTTTTCTCCATGTATTGAACCCCAGTTTAAGTGCTGCCGTTTTGCCGGAAACTAGTCGAGGAGCTCTCTTGGCAGCAAAACGAGCGTTTACTTTCAATTGGTAATGCAACGCCAATCGTCTCTATTTACCGTTGCACCGAAGCGAGTATATGGGACCATAGGCCGGCTCTACGGGCTCGATTTAAATGTATCAAAACAAATTGGGCACATATAAAAACACTTGGCTTTCTCAATTGGCGTAGCGAAGGGTGCTTACGTGTTGCAGAAGACTTCATTTTATGCACACAAGAAAACAAAGTATCTATCGAATGCCACAGAGAGAACTTGTAAATAGAGAGAAAAGAGGAATGAGAGAGAGAGAGGGGATAGAGAGAGAGAGGGAAAGGAATGAGAAGATGAGGAGAGTGAGATGCAAGAAAGCTGATCAATGATAAAGCCCAGCACTTTGTATGAAATTGGGAGACGCCAAATCATTAACTAAAAAGACGAAGCCCCAACCCCATCCGGCCCCACACCCCAAAAAAGATCTTCACCATTGTAAGACTTAATTATAATCTGTAATTTTCGAAATTTTTTGTTATTAACAAAACAAACACATGCATACATGTACATGTCTCATTACACCTACTCTCATGATTTACCAAAGTACACACACACACACGCACACGCCCATACACCCACTCAAGCACGTACTGTTATACAGCCATGCAAACTTTTTGCATTCATAATTAGTAGGATAGCAAATGTTCTTAACAAAAAGGATAACGATTTGAACCACACATTCTAAACATAAAAAAAGGAACAGTTATTTTAGATAGGCTTAACACGACCTTTGGAGAATTTCCATTCGTTTTCAACTTTCACATGTATAAGCCTCTGATCACAAAAAATGCTAATTTGTGCCATTGTGATTAATGGTATAACCTTCTGTCAACTCTCAAAACATGTTCTCGTCATCATCTTCCATGTTGCTTAAACCATGCATGCAATCAGCATACATGTAGGCCCTAAATGTATATTGCCGCATCAGTGCGGTTACTGGACCATAAAGCATTTATACAGTTGTATCTCTTTGTGGGTTTGCTAATCAAAAACTCCCAGCAGAGACAAAACAAAATGTGTTTATTCAAAGCTTGTCTTCTCTTTTCTTTGAGGGGAAATTTATTTAAGCACCAAAGAGTATGCGAGCTTTCGTTAGCGTACCGCAGTTGAACGTTGATATCTGCCCGATACAGCGATGTATCGGTAATGTATTGGCTACTGAACGGCCATGACGGAGCGGAGCGCGGACAAAATACCGCTCAAGAAAACCATGCATCGGCAAACTGAAATGCATTTGGGTAAATTAAGGTAAATTGTAAAGTAGTGGAAGTCTTAAATGTTGGCGCTTCAGTTGGCTTTTAAGGCTGACGATTCTTCAATTTGCCGCTCTCATCTTGGCGAGTGGATTACTGTTGATCGCTTTAACAGAAGGGCATTACGACGCTTTTGACGTCATTCGAAACATGTTAGAAAAGGGAAGAAACAATGCAACATATCATTCACCCTTTATGTTATTGATTTGTATTTATTTTCGTTTGACATGGCTGCAGTATATTTGGAATAGCAGAGATGGCCTTTCTCATATAACCGGACTAGACGAACCTCGTGAACAAAACAACAGTGGGCCGATATCAGATACTCCTCTTCTCTTCTTTTAATAAGGTTTTTTTTCTTCCCCTAAATCATAATGCACAAAAAACTTGTAAACTCATTGATTAAGAAAAAGAACCCAACTAAGATTTAATATCCCGATTCATGCAGATTATACTTTCCTGTCCTAAAACACTGTAACTGCGAACACGTAAAGATGTTCAAGCGAAAACTATGATCTCAAAAGACCTGTACCAATCCAAAACCTTAAAGTAACTGACCAATCGTAACATTTTTATGAGAATATGAAATTGAAATCATTAAAGATAAATAATGATAATTACAACAACAAACCCAAAACACAATATTGAAAATAAAAAGAGATGAAGTCCGGAGGAATTTTTCCCCTTTTTTATCTGTCATCTTCTTTCAGCAGAAACTTAATGGATGTTTCTGCTGAGCATCAAAACACATCGGCAGTTGGAGGATGCGATCGATACTGCACTAGGTAGAAGGATTCTGATGTGATTTATCTTGCAAAATTCCACGGTTAAAGTGCAATCGTACAGCGCAGGTATATAGCGGTTACTTTGCATGGCCGGAGGGGAAAAGGGTTGTTTTGGTCAGATATATACCGACAAGCACCGCGAAGGGATATGGTGTACTAGATAAGACCGAAGTGGCGCCGATGAGGAAAATAAGGCAGATGAAGGAAGTTGTCCGGAATGATAACGGGCAAGTTTCCAAAATTAGTGGTATTGATTGCGTGATGCCGAGTTTGAAAGTGTCATGTAAGATCTTTAATTGTGAAGAGTTAATACAAATATTTTACAAATTACATGGGGAAATTAACAAAATGCAAAATAGAGAAAGAGAGAGAGAGAGTTGAATCAAAAGAAGGAATTCCGACAGGAAGAAAATGAAAAGTTTTGTATGTTTGTCAGGGCGGGAGAGAGAGAGAGGGGAGAAATAAGAAAGGGATGTGGCAGACATTGCGTCAGTGCGTGTGTATGTGAGAGAGACAGACATACATAGAGAGAGAGAGAGAGAGAGAGAGATGGGTGGGGTGCAGAAGTAAGAGATGTAGATCTACAGTTAAATAAGGCTTTATGAGACTTCCATCAAGATTGCGAGAAAGATAAGAAACCAGAGACGGAAATTTGAGTTACAGCGTGAAGGAGGGCCTCATGCGGAGGGAAATGCAAAAGCGCCATGCAGTATAGAGGTTATAAGGGAACAGGATGCAGAACCCTTTTCGCCATAGAAGGTTAGCAACTAAGTGAGAAAGAGACATGGGAGATGGTAAGAGACTGAGAGATGGCGAGAGGACAAAATGAGAGAGAGAGAGAGAGAGAAGGGGGAGGAAAAGAGAGAGAGAGAGAGAAAGAGAGAAGAAAAGGTAGGGGTGGAAAAGATAGAGAGAGAGAAAGAGAGAGGGGGGGGGGGAGGGGCAGAAAGTGTCACAGTATTCTTTTTTCTAAGTTCTATTTTGGAAGAAAACAAAAAAGATCTGCCTTTCTGCATCGGATAATATTACTTAAATATACATGCAGAAACTAACAAAAGATTATGTGTTATCAATATGAAATCAGATAACGAAGCGAAAATTAGAGAATGAGGGAGATGTAAAGATAAGATAATAATGAGGCAGTGCTAGAAATGGAGACAGAGAGATAGAAAGGATAGAGAGGGAGAGATATACGCATAGTGATCTAATTGGGGTTCGAGTCGAGACGAATGGATGGAACAAGAATAGGTTGTGTACTATGTGCTAGATCGAGCGAGCGGAATTAGAGCAAGGAAGATAAAATAAAAAAACAACGAATGGGGTTACCAGTAATCAAGTGGAGGCACACAAAGATAAGCAAGAGGGCAGTATTTTTAACCGTCGAGGGCAGTGTTTTTGTTATCGTCGAGGAAAGATAGTTGGAGGGGGGAGTAGGGGATTGAAATGATGAGATATTTATAAATGAGAATAATGTATAATGCAAAGAAGAAGATATTATATAGAAGGCATTTGGGGTAATTACATTAATTAACCACTTTTTACAGCAATGAAGGAAGAGAGAGAGAGAGGGGGGCATATATGGAGGAAACAAATGAAGGATTAGGGGGGGGGGAGCCCCACGATGAATGTCCGTTGGTGAAGAGACGATGAGCATAAATATAGAGCTTTGTAAACGACAAGGTTCCCGATATAACTGACATTTATAACTCGTCTGACCGACTGGTGTTCATCATCGGAACAGCACATCTCTGTGTAAATACAAGAATAAGAAACGGAGGAAAGTTAAAATGAGTGAGGGAAAATAGAGAGAGGGAGGGAAAGAGAACGAGCTGTACATGGACATGTCCAAAGTACTTTTGTTAGCCCTGAATGAAAAGACAAATAAAGCGAAGGCCCAACGTTAATAAGCTCTATGGTTTCCCCATTGTCTGGTAAATTGGATCGGCAAATGCGATGATAGAGTTGAATGAGAGCACTTGATTAAAAGAAAACCATCCCCTTATACTCGTACTTTTTCCCCGCTATCCCATATCAGATGATCATGTATGAGAGATTCAACTATACACGTAGGTTTGTAGAACTTATATTGTGTAGCTCTTTTTAGCGTGGTAAGGGAGATTGTAAATCGTTAGTAAGAATTTATAGAATATATAAGTATAGGATTGAAACGTCAAAACACATGAACTAAATAAATCAAGTGACAATTATTACTTATTTCATTCTTTTATTGATTTACATTACGCACTATTTATTTTTGCCGTCTGCAGAACACAATGTAATAAAATGTATGAACTGACCAAAACAAATTTCTGAGATATGTTATATTTCATCGAGGCCGCAGGCAGATGTTGAAGTAGGATGGTAGAAGGGTGCCAGGGAAGTTCTTGATTTCCAGTTAAATATAATAATGTAAATAATTACGATAGTTAAAGAACAAAAGAAAAAGAAAGAAAAATGCAATGTCAAGCTATAGGCCCATATTTATGTAGAATAAATTATACTGCAATATGAATAATTTAAATAATGGTACAGGTGACTGTATACATGGTAGTCGAAATAAATCTTCGTCTCCTCACACGGTTCAATATTTTTGCTGAGAGTTTTTGCAGTATAATGCTGCTAAATGTCAATGATTTTTGGAATCCTTTGTACTATCGAAGTGAACCACAAGCTCTTGAAAATTTGAGGATAATAACTGATTTTTGTGTGGTGAATTAAAGTCAGGTATAAAGCCTTTATTCATATATATTATTTATTTTTTTTTAATTTTTTTTTTTTTTTTTGGGGGGGGGGGAGGTTATGCCTTCACAAACGAGGAAAGTGGTTGGATGATTTCTTACGATATAATTCATGATTTTGAGGGGTGCTAAACGAAGAGTCTTTGCTAAGACATGTACACAGGACAGACTGCATTATAGGACCCACCCATGAAGCAGCGAATATGATAATCCCATAAGTAATCTGATTTATTTCTCTACCTAGGCTAAACCCCTTATGTCGCCTGCATTATGACGTGCGTGCGCCAAAATACGAAAGCAGTCACGCAGTACGTACAAGCTCTGTAGACCGTGTAACGTAATACCTGTCACGGCTGTGTATTCGACTCGTCCCTACGCTTGCTCCTACGGTTTAACCGTTTCTCCTCATCCCTATCCAAATATGTCCCAGACAAATTGGAATCCATGAATATTCAGTATCATGCATGTACATGTACATGTACTTGTATGATTTCAAGTTACATTATCAAACGTCCTTGCTGCGAACAACTTAATTGCTTAATACACTGCATTGCACAATTATTTTTGACAGAAAAAACACTGAAACACACATAACACAAATTATAGCTTCCATTATTTCATTTCAAACACGCATACATTTGTAATAATCTTTTTATTAATTTTCAAATAGAATATAACCTAAAGTCATACTTTATAAAAAAAAATCATATGAAATTAGGAAACAATTAAAAAGCACACAACGGTTCCGTAACTGAAGGAAAAAAAGTTATCGGACGAGCAATCTAATTACACGTATATCCCACAAGCAACTGCTGACATTTAAACCACACATCAGACGTTTTAACGGTTTACTGGAAATGCTTTAGTTTAGAATCAAAACTATTTGTGATTTCAAGATGTTATTAGACGAGTGCATGTTGAGTCATGAATGTGATTTCTGGCATGAAAACAAAATGGAAATAAGAAAACGCGAAGAGAAAGCGAATTCTTTAATGGCAGAATTCATGCTTGCTCAAGTCTCCTTTGTCAGTCACCAGTGCGCTAATTTTCTCCCGTGCACTCGGAGAAGGGATGCTATCTGCATCCAAATGCGATTATTTCTGATTGATTACTTCTTCCCCAGAGAAAAAGAGAGAGAGAGAGGGGGGGGGGGGGGGGGGGGAGAGTGAGTGTGAGGAAAAAAGAGAGAGGAGGGGAAAAAGGGAGGGGGTGGCCTGTATAATAGTAAGGGAGATGAAAAGGGCCAGAACAATTCAAGAAAAGCATTCCGGTACCTTTGGTATAGGGTAAAGTTGATGTACAGTATGTACAAGTATGCGTAGACATATTTTGTTCTCGACATACGCATACAGAAGAAGAACTAAAACCCTTAAAGAAAGAAAGATAGAAAGACAGAAAAAGTAGTTAATAACGTGATGGACGATTAACAACTCTCCTCCGTCTGATCTAGAGCGTATAACATGAAGTGAGAGACAGTGTGAGAGGCACCCTAGGTACCCCCCAGGGGCTCCTTAAGACGGCCAATTCATTATCGTCACCTAAACACCCGACAAACCACCACACCACCGCTTTGCTACACGTGTCTGAATTGCATGCCTCTCAGCTATTCGTCTAGCTCGGGTTTCAACCTGTATGACAAGTCCGGGTTGAATATATTATATTTCCTGCATTTATGTGTATGTACATTTATGCATGTTAAAAGCAAATGGGCTAGGTATATTTTAATCAAAAAAGAAAAAGAAAGCACAAGTGATAAGTTGTATACATATATTGTTGCATTCTGAAATAATTTTAAAATATTACTTTTACATTAACATACAATGTACAATGTAAGTATCATAACCCCCCCCCCCCCCACCCAAGAGTAATTGACACACGCTTGGACCCAGTGTAAAAAAGCAGTGCCATGAACAGGATATAGCCCTATTGATTGTGATATGACAGCCAATGGAATAGACCGTAGTATGGAAGTAGGCATCCAATAAACCACTATGACCTTGACATATAACCAACAGCGTGCTTCCCAATCAAATACGAATACATGAGCGCTCTTAAAGGGAAGTTCAAGGGTGCTCAGGAAAAAAGTAAAGGGTTTCATATTTTTTTGTTAGCGTTTGCTATTCAGGAAAGATAATACTCTGCGGAAATATGAACATTGGTCTTTAATACCTCGGTCACATCATTAAGCCGACACCAAATCGATCCTTTGTGGTTTTTCGGAATATTTATTTTGTGTTATATACAGGTACATGAAACGTACACAATATATAACATTATTGATATCATATTGGTTCATGTCACACATCACTGAATAACATCTGGAAATATAACTCGTTAAAATATATATGGTCACCTTTAAGCCATTATATAAAGAATACCTAGCAAGCTGATTTCAGTTTGAACACTTGTGTGAAATGTCTTCCTTTAACAAAATGTTTCAGTTGTGACTTGTAAGATGTGAAATAAACCTCTAGTTTTGAACATACACTGCAAATTCGTTGTGTAACGACTTTTACGCAACATTCACTCCTTACACAGGGGTTGTGTTAAGTTGTGTAATACAAATCACACAACTTTACACACTGAATTTGTAGTGTAAAGTTTTTTTGTTTTAAACCACAACCCCCGTGTATTATGAGTGAACCATCAAATGTTGTGTAAAGTCGTTACACAACGACTTTGCAGCGTATAGTGTCTGCAACATATTAATGTACAACGAGTAATAGATAATGTGCGCCTTAATGGTTGACCAATCCATATGATGTTAATTTGAGTGGACGCTAATGTGATTGTGTTAATTAATGCACAGCTGCATGACATGGTAAGATGGTAATTACTATCGTCTACGTGACAGACATACCATGTGCATACATTCAGTGGAGAACAAACATGCATTTATTACTACCGGTTAAAGTTAAGAATTGGCCAGCCGATAGGAAACTGAAAAATAAATGTTGGGTGTTAAAAACATACAAATTATTTGTGCATGCGAGATTTTTTAATCATCGAAACACCAACAAAGTAATTAAGTCGTGTTGAGAACCATATCAAGTGAAACAGCGCTGAACACACACATATACATGTAGATGGGACAATGCAAAATATGTGGGCTCAACACTTGTTCTTAACTTGTACAAATATTTTGAGTTATATTTTGAGAATGATGGTATTTACAGGCCAATCCTTTTCATGTGATATCGGTACCATGAAATTCTTCCACAAAGAAGGAACATTACAAAAAAATGTTATCATTTAAAATAGCAAAAAGAAAAATACTCACTACATTACAAAAAAATGTTATCATTTAAAATAGCAAAAAGAAAAATACTCACTACCTTTTATGACTTTATTTACTAGATCTAAACCTTTGCTTAAAATAAAAAAATATCGATGATGGTGTTTTCGATCCTTTAAAGCCCCTCTTCAAATGTTGGGGGCCCTAAATTCGTCAAAAATCTCATGGCGAAATTTCACTTAAATTGTATCATATTGTAATAATAGACGTCATCTAATACCCCATTCACAGTGGTTTTGAAATTTGTAGCGGCGTTGTAGCGGAGCGGCGACACCGCCATAACACCGCTACAAATGCATTCACAGTAGAAAAGTTATCCCGCTGCAGCAGCGGGATAAATATCATGTACCCATTCACGCTGCAGCGGGTGATTTTTATTACCTCCGTAACAAACACGTGTATGCATGGCTCATGACCCGCGAATGACCGGAAATACTTCAGCGCGGGGTTTTCGATTGCTTGAAATTGCAATGTCAAGTTGCTTTTTGTATCCTCGATCATATTACTTTTTAAAAAACTAGCATTTTTATTGCTTCCAGTCAGAATATTTTAATTTTTTGAAGTGTGAAATATTTTTATTTGGATAATTATAATATCTACATAATAATAAAATCAATTTAAATCCACTGGTTACTTTATTTCTATTTCACTTTATGTTCCCCATTGCTGGAGAAAAGAGGTCAGTGATAGGTAAGTAAACAAATCACACGTGTTTGTCGCGGTGATATAGCAGAGAGCCTTCACACTGAGTAAACACCGCGACAGCAGCGGGACTGTCCCGCTGCTGTAGCTAGGCGTGCCTAGCGATAGTTTGTGTCGGCGTTATCGCTAGGCGGTGTTATCCCGCGATAGTTTATAACGGGTCCGAGCCTTCACACTGAAGACAACACCGCGACAGCAGCGGGACAGTCCCGCTGCTGTCGCGGTGTTTGAGGCCACTGTGAATGGGGTATAAGATACACTTCTGCAAAGACCCCCCTCACCCTAATGTGTTTGAAGGCAAATATTGATAAAATAATACATAATTTGGATTTTCTGTTGTACGCAGAAAACATGAATTTTGAATTTGTTTTCATCAATATCGACTTCAAACACATTCGTTTTGAAAACCCCTTGCAGCAATATGTCTTAACTGATCCTCTTTCACAGTATGATACAATTTAAATGAAATTATGCCATCATATTTGTGGGGCTCCTAACAATTTAAGAGTGGCTTTAATGGTACATGTAATCACTTCTAAAATAAGTAGAGGACCCTATTTTCTGCCTCCCTAGACCGACCGCCATCCCCGTCCGGTAGATTTTTACCGCACACTCGATTTGATGCGATCCACCTCCCCTAATGCTCCCATGTCTCTGGGGGATAGGCATTCCTCAGCATCCCTCCTTATCCCCCCATTCCAATACACGAGTCTCCTAATTTCGCTGCGGTGGGTGGGCAATCATTTGACCATGAGCATCGTGTGCGAAGCGAAATTGAATTTTCAAAGCATAGGTCACGTGTCGACATTAATCCTGCAGAGTAATCGAGGCATGGGAGACGATTCTACTTCGTCTACATTGCTGTGTATGCACTACTGTTCGAAGCTAGCTACCCATGCCAATGCGTGTATACATGCACAACATCGCATGTACTGTACCTTCGGTGCTCGCTTTGGTCTTATAATGTTGTAAAAGTTCTTGGTATGTTCATCACCATTGACAAATATATTTGGATGTGAAGGACAAACCATTGTATGAATATTATCTGTAGGGCTGTAAGCCTGTAACAAATATGATGGAATGCTAATTTTGGGGCCATGCATATCCTGATTTCAGACCCTGTCACCTTGACATTTCAGGCTTTATCAGGCTTCATAATGTACAGCACATATGGGACTTCAACCAAGTGGAGTCGGTTTGCAGGCCCATTGGGTGAAACCAAGTGGTATTCCTGAATTATATAGATTATTAAGAGCATTAAACCACTGATTACACACACAATACAATCACTGCTGAGAGGGTGGCTGCTGCTACTAAGTCTACTTCTACTTCTACTATTACTACTTTTACTTCTACTTTAAATACATTACTACTTACTACTTCTACTACTTCTACTACTTCTACTATTTCGACTACACTTCTACCTATACTTCTACTGTTACTACTGATTACCGTTACTATCACTACTACAAATTTACCACTACTACTATTACTATTCATTTACCACTACTGCTATTATTACTAATTCACCACTAATATTCCTTCCACTATTCATGCTATGTTACTCCGAAACTGTCATAGTGTACATTAGACGTGAATTCCTCCATTTTACACTATACCACTATGAACATAGACATGAAATACTGTCATAAGCAAATCATGTATTCATTGAAATCGAGGAAGTGTTCAATGGAGGAAAATCGTTAGATTGTGCAATTTTCACTCTACATGTACGTCTACAGTAGATATTAAAACACTCAACAATATTCAACAATGAACATTAAAATGACGGCAGCCTTCTCCTCGATCGAACGTTTGAAAATGTTCTTAATGTGTTCATTCTGTGTCTGTCTTTAAGACACACCACATATGCACACACACAATCAAATTCACACACTCGCCCACCCGCCCCACACACTGACACGACACGACTTGTAAATAAATACATGTAATAATAGAGGTGATTATGATAATAATAGTGATAATCATAATGACAATGGTAATAATGATAATTATAATAGCAAAATTAGTAATAATAATACAGGATAGAATACGCCAACTCGAAATGACTAGTATGCACAAGGCGCTTAATTTACCTCATAATCAATCACATGCAAATTCATCCCAGTAATAACGAATCTATTAAGAAGTGAGAAAAGCAGTCCTTTTATTTTTTTGTCAGCCACGTTGCCCTCATCTTTGAACAATGCTATCCATCATTATTACGCATTCTTTACATGCACGGTAATATGTCAGTGTCATTACTCACTATAGCCCAATTGAAGAGAAGCATGTGCATTACCTAATGTACATTAGGCTGATGATGGCTTTTAAATTTGATAAAACCATTACTGGAAGATAATTTGTTAACCGAACGACAAATTTGTTGAAAACCATATGCATCATGAAAGTGGCGTTCAAGCTATTAATCATCAAATTGGTAATGAAATCTGGCAATAACTTTAATACTTCACACAGATGATATTATCTTATTTAAGTTATATTAAGAAATATCTGATAATGCAATTTAATTATGTCGGAAATTTTTCTTCCCATTTAAAAAACACTTACTACATGATGTGTGTTATTTTCACATGGCTGATAGCATCAACAACTACATTTTTCTTTATATTCTTTTGATAACATCAATATTTCGATAAACGTTCACATGTGAAAGAAATTGTAAGTATACTATAAATGTTGAGATCTACGAGTCATATTTTCCTGAAAAAATCTTCTTGCATGTAAAAAGTGTGAAATGGAAACTGTTCTCAGTTTTCCCTCTCTTGCAATACCTGAATGTATACATAAATATGTGATTTTTATTATCTGTTGTAAGAAAAGATTACTAATAACTTTTTATTTTCTCCTCTTCTTTCCTCATGCTATCCTTGACGTATGTAACACTTATTTTTCTCTGCATCCATCATACAGGTAAGAAATTATATGGTTATAATCTTCTCATAATGTGTAAATAATACTTAAACTTGTGCAGTCGGAAGAAATAATAATATTAAATGAATATCGACTATGCTATTTAAAAGGAAATGAAGTATTTGAATCACGATTTTGTGGGAGCTTCGACAAGCGTGTATTCATAATTGGTGATATGTGCCACCCTGTATAATATCAGAAATAAATAAATAAATAAATAAATATACATGTACATATTTCCGTGCATGGGTTTGACTCACCAATAAAGCTATAAAAAGTAAAACAAGTTTAGAAAAGCTACGGTAAAGGAATAAATGTAAGCGGAATATAAGCTTGACAACAGCAACAAATTTCAAGGAAAAAATTCTAGACGAGAGCGTGCACAACGTAAAAATTGAGGTTTAGAGAGAAAGAGAGATCGCTGACAAAGGACAGGAATAGAGATTAAAAACAAGAGGAATATATGCTGTATTTTCAAGGTAAGGTTGTCCAGGATGTTAGATGCGTGTGACACATGCGGTGAGAATACAAGATGACTAATGGTAATGGAAGTAGGTAAAACTATAGTAAAATGAGGTAGGAACTAGAAAGTGGGAAAGAGTGGGAAAAGGAATTCTCTCAGCATAAGCCGGATCAGGGGACGCGATTTTTGTCCAGGGTTGTGGAAATGGGGAACATGAGGAGATTGGAAGATTAAAAGAAGAAGAACAAGAAGAAGAAATATGGGGTAATGAGAGGAACATGGTCGATGAGTATTAAATCAAGATAAGAAAGTCATGTAATCTTGGGACTCACTCTGTCATGCCACCGAATCATTTAACATGTTCAAGCTAGAAATCAAAGGAGGAAAACTATCAAGGGCCTTCTTGAGTGTAAAACATGCATTCCTCATGTAATAATGACGCTGTATATTTCCAGGGTTGTCAAAATGGGGAACACAAAGAGATCGTAAGGTCATAACAAGGAACATAATGATGGATTAGCAAATGTCTCCATAAGAGAGACATGCCACTGAAGGATGCCACATGATCAATCCAAGAATGAAAGGAGGACAAATTGTCAGTGGCCCTCTTGATTGTAAAACATGCACGATTCGTTGCAATGGGATATAATAAGAGAAACATGCCACAGAAGGATTCCACATGTTCAAGCCAAAAATGAAAGGAGGACAAATTGTCAGTGCAAACATGCATGATTCGTCGCAATGGGATATGCATGCCCAGGTCCCCGCTTTGATGGCAATGGTGTATACTAGTGAGTGGCATCATCATGACGGCTTGCTCAGCGGAATACTTTCCCTACCTACTCACAGGAGGATTACTCTGAGAGGACTGTTTTGATTCTGGAGCAAACCAAGCCAGCCGTGACATGCATGCATTTAGACCAACATCTACCCGGTGTATGCTAAATTATTCCGCAAATTCATTTTTGACCCCTTCTCTCTCTCTCTCTCTCTCCATACACACACGCATATACGGTAAAGCCGATTTGGGAATGGGCTATGGAGAAATGACTTGATGTCATTCACGTATTGTGTCATGAAAATCATTTACTGATTAGACTGTGCTTTGAGTCTGAAAACATGAGGAATTATAGAATATAATGAGGAAACCAGCAAATTTATACTTATTTAGTAAAATCACTTTGAATTAAATAGAAAAGTGTCAAAATCGAAAATTCATGGTTGAAAACTCGATTAGGAAAAAGCTTTGGTGAAAATTTTGTCGATCTCTCTCCATGCACATAATGAATCTTAATCCTTTGTATAAATATGTGACTGTAACTATTATGATGTAGAATTGTATACTAGGATGTAACATTGTCTTAAATTCTTTAACACATTATGATAGTACTATCATCAAATTCCAATATATATATATATATATATAAATGTAAATCAAAATTACAGATTATCATCAATCCCGAATTCAAAGACAATATAGAGGTATTTCCACATCTAATACCGTAATTGCGATATAATGCGTATACATCGGTGAACCAAAGTAGAAAGTTTTGTTTCTGTTTGATTATTGGGCACACACACACAAACACACCCTATTCTGTGTACTCTCACCCTCACACGCGCACACAGTGTTGCCCATTCCTCTTCATTTGCATTTTAAACTGTATTCCCGGGAGGCGTTTGCAATATTCAGTTTCGTGCAAACCGATATTTATATACATAGGCACGCTCGAGTTGACGGCAAATCGTAGCGGATCCTTATGTAGTCTATACATAGTAGACAGGTGTATTGTAAACACATTTACACATGTTTTCCTGGATTTTGATTTGTTTGAATATGCCACGAGCTATGCTACCTGCTCTCTAAGAATGAAATATTACTCCTTCTCATCAATGTAATGTACTTGTTGATGTTATTAAATGAATCCCTTCTATTAAGATGCTAACTAATCGAAGGTTAAGCACCCCAGGAGCATTTGATTATATTATATTTATTTGTTTGCCATTTCAAACGCCAAAAAAAAAAGGATTAAAATCGACATAATACAATATTACAAATGTATACATCGAACAAAGATTAACAATTTGGGAAGAACAGGAAATAATAAACATAAGATTGGCCTTAACGTGAATGTTTAGAAGATTTTTTGATGTCTACTCCCAATTCTGAATTTTAACTAAACACCACTCCTGATTAAAATGACTCTGGGCCATCATGAGGATAAGCTTCCCCCCTTTTTTTCCTAGTTGTTCTCTTTAGAATAAACCTCAAGAGAGACATTCCACAATTTCACTTTCAAATTGGGTGCTCCTTGCTGCTAAAACTGCAATTCTATCTACAACATATAATCCCCCCTGAATCCAATCAGGTGAACGATTGATGTGGATATTGGATTTGAATGTTCCCTCTTTACCGGGAATTCTTCTTATTGCACGCATTCAAGTTCTCTTGATTCAATCGCAGAGGCCCTTTGGGGGACCCTAGAAATAATCTCGAGACATTTTCAAAACTGTAGTTTGATTATTTGGATAGTGAAAGGTCATTAGTGTATCTGCTTAAACTCTCCGAATCTGTTCAAGTGATTTGACGGACATTTTTTTTTATACTACCGTGTTAAAAAAGAAACCAACAATATTTGGTAATAAATAGAAAAGAAGCTGTGAGAAAATTTCCACATTGGAATGCCTTCAAAGGTAACATTTTACAGATATTAAGAATGTGATGAAGTGAAATATTCATGAGTGGCTTTAAACTTCAAGAGTAGAGTGGGAAAAATGATCTCCCAAAATGTGATGGAAAGGTGACAGCGGGAATGAAAGGTTACGTTTAAATATGTAATGATCCTTTGATGGAACCGGAGTGTACTCTCTTAAAAGCATGTGATGGAGACGAAGTAACTTTAACATAAAGCTTATTGGAACTTTTAATGACGTCACAATAGAAAAAAAGCATAACCATGGCAACCATCAGCCTCGGTTGGCAGTCGGCTCTACGCTTATCCCTCTTCAGCCGTCCAATTTGGATTCTCAAATATTTGTCCAGGCAGCCCCATACTTTCTCCCCCATAACCTTATTCTAATGGGGTCTTGTCTCGGGCAGCGTTTGGCCAGTTAAGCTTGCCTGGTTCACATATAACATGGTAAAGTGATGGCGAAATGAAAAGTTTTCTAGTAAATGAATGGCGAGAAGGGTGTAAGAAAGAGGTATTTAATAACACAGATAAAAGTGATTGAATAAAATATTGACAAAATAATAAGGTAATAATGGTAAATGATGATTATGATGATGAATAATGATGATGAATATGATACTTCTACTTCCACTACTACTACTACTACTCATAATGAAAATGATGATAATAGTAATGAGAAGATGAAGAAGAAGTAGAAGTAGTAGAAGTGGTGGAATTACTTGTAGCCTACATTGTACTAGTAGTAGTAGATATAGTAATACCATAATAGTTAGTAGTAATGGTGTAGCAAAATAAAGAGGAACACAAGTAGCAATAGGCAAAAACGCCCCAAAGCGTACTTAGTAATGTAGCGTGAGCCCAACCATTTAGGGGGCACTAGCACCACGGAGATGGGGCACATGAATTGGTTATACAAGAAAAGGGGTACAAAGGGGGAACCTGCCTGTACAAGTATCTGATGCTGAAATGTAAAATGTGGTACGTTTACACTGATTCATTTTGCCGCGGTGATTTTTAAGGCAGTTTACCATGTTATGTGTGAACGAGGCGCATGTGTGAAAGAACCCTTTCTTTCCTGCTCTACTCCCGTGCAATAATGGGTGTTCAAAAACCAATTTACCAACTAATTGAAGTCTACGGGCAAACACCCGATCGGTATGTAATAACTTTAAATTAGGACAACGTGTTACCAATCCCAACATCAAGTCCACCTTCATTACACAGCCTTAATCACAGACTCCTCACTGCTTTATATCACCCGTGCCTTCACAAAGATAACATTTTGCATGTTCGAGCTATGGGAAAATAGACAATCAATTTGTGCTTTTTGAAATAATTTCTTCATGCCTTAACAGAAGGTGATCTGCCCCATCCTATTGATAGGCCAATTTACGTTGAAAGAACGTAATTATCCACACATTAAAAAATAGACTCATGGTTCCACCTTTCATGTATTATATACACGTTATAAAGAAAGAAAAGAAAAACAAATATATGGGCTCTTTGTAACGTGGTCCGATTGTACAAGTACTCAAATAGCCTCATATTTTTACTCGGTGGAGAAGCTTTATCATAATAAATGTATTTCATTATTTACTGCGCGTTTATTTAGACTTTGAGGGAGAGCTTGGTTTCCCTTCTGCATATAGAAATAGGATGCATGATTATCTGCCATGGTACCAGATCAATTCACTCTTAGTCATTGATGATTCGGTTCACGAACAATCGTAGCGTAGATTAGAAAGTGTTTGCCCGTGATGGATTCGATCTATACTAAAATCTGCATCCGATGACTCATACCTCCTCTGAGGGAAGCAGGTTTAAGATTTGCATAACATGTTAAACAGAAGAAGAAAAAAGATCAAAAAAATACGAGAACATAACTTAAGCAAGATATAAGCTAGCAATTCAAACCTGTTTGTTTATAAAATTTAGTGTTTCGGGAAACATTGAATGATAAAATATTAATATAATCATTAGTACATGGTTATATTTTACACATTTTCATTATTTTCTAATATTAGAAATGCAAACAATACATATTAAACACTAAAATCCGATGACTCATCGCTCGTCTGAGGGAAGCAGGTTTAAGATTTGCATAACACCGTTAAGAAGAAATACGAGAAAATCATTGATACAAACAAAATAAATATATAACTTAAGTACGATATCAGCTAGCAATTCAAACCTGTTGGTTTATAACATTTTGAAGAAACATTGAATGATAGCATATATATGATCATTATTGCAAGTATATTTACACATGTTCACAATTGTCTAATATTAGGAATGAACAAAATACGTTTTAATGCGCAATAAGATAAAAACGGGACTGATATTACGACAAAAAAATGTAATCTGTTACAATTTACATTCCCTCGTTGACCTTTAAGAAATATTATAGGTATATTTTATATCACTACCAACAAAATATACCATACTTGTATTGATTTGAAAATCACGTTCAGAAAGAGCTAAAAAAAATCAAATGCACTTCAATGAGACAAATTCAAACTGGTTATTTACACTTCTGTATATGAAATCGCGATAATGTTTTGCTTTTTTTCCTTCGCTTGATACACTCATTTCAGATTCACACAAATTGTTCAGAAAAGTCTACGTTAAAAGCCATGAGAAGAAAAAAATGGCTGATCTTCCACTTCATTCCTTGTTCATACTATCAACCCCTCCTCCACCCCGTTTCATCGACTTTGACCAGGCGATTGACCCTTTACTGAATTTCATTCGCATCCTGTGAATAACACAAGAAAGGTCAACGAAATTGCTATCTAATCGGCGTGAATTGGCTTCTTTTAACCGGCCACTGCACCGGGCAATGTTTGGATATTATACAAGGACCGGTCTCTGTACACAGTGATTGAAACAAGCTAAAAGTCTTCCACTTGAGTTCTCCTTGATAGCGCTTCACGGAGATGCATAAAACATCTCCTTCGCTCCCTAGATTCAACCTCTCATCCTCGTCATGTCTTGGTCTTTCTACTCTCTCCGTATCCCTTTGGAACTCTCATGTTTTCCGTTTAACCTTCATGATTACCATACCACCCCTTGCTCTCCCTCTCTTTCTTTTTCTTCTTTAGTTTTCAGGGGTGCCCTTAAAATGAATATTGTATCAGGGGGAACAAACATCAACAACAACAAAATCAAAATTGTCCTTATGGCCGCAGTTAAAGTGAGAAAAACAATTATATGACAATGTTATCAATCAAATTTGTTTTGGTTGTTGTTTGAAACGAGGGTCATGGATTAACGGATTTAAAATCATACCTGTTTTCACAAATTTTGTTTCTTCGTTTATGCTTCCCTGGATAAATCTCTATTTCTCTCTATATATTTGTGTTTGTTTCTTTATTCCTTAATCCCAATAATCTTTCATCTTTTATACTCCCTTTTTAGCTTACCCTATTTTTCCGACCTGTTCGCAGTTTGCCATTTATGTGTTTACAACACGTCTGTGATATTTCGTTATCCATGCTATTTGAGTCGTATGATTGCAATTAAGATGTTGTACAATATAGCTCAAAATCAAAAGCATAACATTAACTTCCCAAGATGAACACATTAAATGATAATATGGTAGCATGCTGAGGTTCATGAAGCCCATTCTTTGTGTAGTCCTAACACTGTACTAAATATTCTATTATAAAAATATTTCCCCCTCCAAAACATTGATCAAAATTCGTTCCATGGATTACATACAATTAAATGCAATTGTTGAAATCAAGAAGTCCAGCCCACTTTCAGCACAACACCTAAAAACCTAAGACATTACTTGCATCCTCCGAATCTTTCCCTCATCATTTCACCAAGCGCCTCTCGCTCACTTCACTTGGTGGCTGTTACGACAGACAACGGTATCGATTATGATAATGGTACACAATCAGATCGATACATGGCCTGGCCGAGTGAGGCAATTATCGCTGGCTTCTTACGTGTCAGCGAGGAAAGAGAGGACATTTTCTGGTGGTTTTTCAATAATTTTTCATGTACGTTTCTTTTTTTGCACGCGCAGGATAGTCTGTTTCAGCGGCCATGCATGAAATCTTAATATTATGTTAACATGATCCAAAGACACTCGTTTCCTTCTTGCTCTTTTGCTGTTGGAGGTATTTTTGCTGAAGAGAGGGATACCATTTTCTATAGATTTATTCACAATAATAATGAGGTGATAAGTAGATGAGCGTGTATGGGGGTGCGCGTACCAGTCTATATAGTTCGATCGTAATTTATGTAACATAGCGGCAAACCATTACTTTAGGTGATAGTGGAAAAGCGTTACTGATCATACGAGACGGAAGCGAAAAGTGCAAGACATTGATACTACTATGTACGCTCATGCACAATGTACACACTTCTAGTCTGGCCTTAACTTTTGCTTGCATTAAAATTACATTCCATCGATTTTGAAATTACAACCAATGGTTGGGGTCCACAGTCTTCAATAACCTGAACATGACCTATACCTTTGAGTGAGTATAACGAGGACCGCACGAGTGAGAGTAACGAGCACCCATGTCCATAATTTGACAATGATCATCTTCAAGAAGGCTCGATGGACAGATATACGGTCAAATCTATCTAACTGGCAACCTCTCCATAAAGGCCACCTCTCTACATGACTAGTGGCAATTTTTTATTTTTTTGTCTCCCGAAAGAAAGAAATGTGTGTTGTAGGACCTATCTAGAAAGTCCACCTGTGTACAGTAGCCACTTTGTTTGCTTCACCTATAAGGCGCCACAATAGACAGGTTTGAGTCCCACAAGAAAGACATCTGTGTTTTATAACCTGTCTAGAAAGGCCATCTGTCTACAGTAGCCTCTTTCTTTGTTTCACACGAAGGGGCCTCAATGAAGACAGGTTCGACTGTACAAGGTGTACGATGAAACACGTATTGCTCTTGTAACCATTTGAAGAATGAAGATAAGATAATTTAAAGTATGCGACTGTCTGATGACTTCTATTTAAAGACGTCTGCTGATATGTTATCTATCTAGCATGTGATTATGTACTATTACAGTCAACCATCCCTGAAGCTATCATAGCAGAACATATGCCACACACCAAGTCAGTATGTATATACGGCCTCCAACCTCATGTGTTGAACCTTTTGTGTCTTTTCTGAGTATACGTGCAATTGTGTTAAAATAATACAACATAAACTGTAATATTTCTATATTGCCTTATTAATTTTAGCTTCGGAATATAGGCGTGTATTATGCATAGCACTTGATTTCGAAAGCAATCAAAGTTATGTAAATATCTCCAAATGTTGCTCAAGAATAGTTGTATCAGTATTGAAACCCGGGGTATTTTGAGCTTTCTATTTGAAGATTCACATGTCATTTTGATGTTCTGCAAAATGATATTGCATCACTACGTAGCTTATAATAATTTGGCAACTTCTCGAAGCGACAAGGTCTCGATACTCCGAAATATCAACTTACCATTTGCTGTCATATTTGGGCCCACAATCAGGAAGATTTAACATATCTATAAATGTTTACACTATAAGAGTCTTATTGAAATTCTCTCAGAATCGAATGGTTGTCAGTTCTTACGGCGGGTGGCAAAGCTTACACATCTACTACAATCAATTCAATCTTATTTATGTTTCCAACAAAACATTACAAATCAATTATAAACATTTACACACAAAAGATAGAAATATAAATTGCTAATACACTACAGTACAATGCAATAAAATCATTACACTTCTTTTACCGTTTGCTCTTACCGTTGTTTAACAGTGCTTTACATCAACACAAAATATGAAAGAATGATATTTTTCTTCATCATTGATATACAAAAGCCGGGGTTTTGAGACATTTAAACAAAAATATCCAACAAACAGGAAACACGGATGAACTAATGGAAGCTACTAAATGACATATCATCCCTGGGGGCGTTTCGCAAAACTTGTCATCAGTGACAAATGACAGTTTTTGTAATAAGCTACTGGAATCCTAGCTTCTGATTGGTTATCAGCAGATTTGTCACAGATTTGTGTAATGTTTCAGTGAAAAAACGGCTTTATGAAACGGGCCCCTGAATCACTCATAGAAAACCACACACCAGGCCGGAATGTAAATGAGTAACACTCTCTGTCAGGTCGGTATTCCACGCATATTACTCTATCTGTCTCTGAAGCAGCTCAGATAACAAAAACCAATATCCTGATTCGGATCATTTATACGAGGTGCCGAGACATGTTAATTATCGCCAACGAGGCTTCACTCTTCTTCCATTCCAAGATCATGATTCTCTCTTCTTGTTCTTTTCGGGTATGTCTATGAGGGTCTTGAATATATAATGATAATAATAATAGAGAATATTGATTAGGCGCATGATAAATTGAAAATTTCTCTATGCGCTTTACAATCATGACAAATTTGAATATGATTATAAACAACATAATAAATAACAAAGTAGATGAGCAAATGACCAAAATATTTATTGGAAAGTAAACCTATTCGCCTATTTCTATTACTACACCTAAGTTAATCTGTTTGACATAACATATCACAAATCGAACCAACCTCCGAATTATTTTTTCATTCAAGTGTTGAAATAACCTTGCATACCTGCATGTAAAAATACCAATTAGGAATATTTAAAACACAATAAAGGGGGATAAAATTGACATTGATCTACAATGATAGATGTCAAAGGCCTTCGTAGATATCTAGTCATGACATTGTTCTACCTATTTCTGTCGAGATTACTAAGAATGACCAATGCCTTTAAAACCACACACCACATGGGTTCCATCAGTATTATAATACACAAAATGTTCACCTTTGACATTTTAAAGCAATTCCGTCTTTCCAATATCATGTAATAATTAGATTGTCTCATGGCTTTGACGCTACGCAATATTACATGAAAACAAGACAGCTACAAATTGAATACCGATGTAATTCATGTTCCTTAATGTAATATGATATATTGAGACGTATGGGGCTCTGCATCAATGTAAAGATAAAAAGCTCCAGGCGCACAACAGCGATGTGCAATACATACATGACAGAAGGGATACAGATGTAATTGGTTTATCTTATTATATTCCATTATTTAGATTACTGCTCACCCATGGAACATGAATACACGTACGCAAATATATTTGAAGAATTCATTTCACTTCCTACGGTGTGCTTTGACATTAAAACAAAGGTTATGTGGATGCTTTAGATTGACTGCTTGCATGAGCCGTTCTTTGCATTACTGCCTTGATACCTCGTATCTGCTTTGGTACAACGACTGTCCGGGAGACTAGCCATCACAAGGCGTCGAAAACATGGTGGCCTGCTGTTCCCCGAGGCGATGTACGCCAGCATCACACACTGGTGATACGAAGAAATAAGAACAGGCGATTTCAACGCTCCTGTGATTAGTCTCCGATTGGTATTGCAGTCACGCTAGGAGCGATCCCCCTTTCCTCCTCGTACACCCCACAGGTGCAACCTCCCCCCGGGAGGGTTCAGGGGTGATGATAACGGGAGGGGTCGTACGGAGCGATTTCTCAAGAAGGAGGGTTTGGTGTTGGAAATACACGACAAAAGATAGACGTGCTTCATGCATCGTTGAGAAATGACACAATGTTCAGCCCAAATGATAGTGAATTATTTAATGAAATGTAATTTAGTCCCATGGCACATGCTATTTAGCTCTGGGATGGAACTGATGTTGGAGTTCTAAAACAGAGAGCTGAAACTAATCATCTTGAATGAATCTAATGAAGATATTAACATACCGGTTACAACTATTTCGAAATTTAAGAAGATACATCCGCTTCATCCTTTTTAATATGATAGTATTTGGTATGAAATCTTAATGAAAGCCCAATAAATGACCCTTGGTGCTCATTTAGGTTTAAGAGGAAAGATTGTGCATGTGTGTATTTCAGTACATACAAGCTAACAAACTTTTTAAAGGTAGATTTAGGGGCAAATATACCACCCCCCGCCCCAACCAAAAAAACACGAAAAAACCGAGAACAAAAGTGTAATAACAGATTTCACTGCGGTCAGTAGTTTAAAATCGTTTTAAGCACAAGACTCAAATATTTTGTATAATATATTTGTTTAAAGGTACTATGTCCCATTTGCAGGCCAAAAAAATGAGAAGTGAAATTCCAACTGCATTTGAAAGATAATACTAATTTAGAACTTCCCTAAAAAAGGTGGGGCTTGAAAATGTCTTCAAGTGGGAAAATAACGACTATTAGTTGTCAAATCGACTTTAGGGCTATAGAGCCCAAAAGTAATAGTCTTGATTTTCAGACAATTGTACCGAATGGCCATACGTTTTATGCTGCGCAAAGATTCAATCAGTTTAATCTTGGCCATCACAAGAAGTGGGTTATTGATGTAGACAAATGCTCATGTACCCTTTACAACTCTTTTCATGTATGTTATTACCAAAGAAGAAAAAAAGCCAGTCAGTCACTCAATAGTGTCTGACAGTGAAGTCTAGCAAGTAAACGGGTTTTCTTGCATAATTTGAATATGAGGACACTGCTAACGTTTAAATTTCACAGATAGGACATACATGACATATTCATATTTCCTGCAAAGTTCTACAGCATTTGAGGTTGGCTGCAAAAGGGACATAGTACCTTTAATGAAATGGTAATTTGCATCGTTTAATTCTTTTTCATACTTGAACGAGAATTATAAACGTCACTTTCACAAACCGTGTGTTCTAAGCTCACACACACGCGCGCACACGAAATAATTTCGGGGATATTATTGTATAACTCTCCGTCGCCGAAGAATATCAACAATATAATAATAAATGATATATTCACTACATCATCATGCTAATCCCTCATTTCCATCCCCTATCGTCCAATACGACACGGGTATAGACTGCCCAGCTCCATTAACATTTCATCCTCCTGTCATCTTCCTTCCATCTGAGAGATGGTGAAATGATAATAGAGCCCTGGGGAAGCATAAACTATGCTCTACTTTCCAATCCTGCACAGTCTCGTGTGCCTTTGTTGACCTGATGGCCTGGCCTAGATACACATTGTTTGTGGTTTTTGTCAAATAAAACGATTTTCGTTCATTGAAAAGTACTTTGAAATTAGTTTAATTGAATATAGAGACAGGAGTTTTTGAAATGATCGCATCCCAGGCCATTTCTTCTAATGTTGGTTGAGTTGATTTAGTGAATAGTTTTAATGGAATCCTGGTAATCGTATTTCGTGAGTCAAATGCTTTTCATGCTCTAATACACATCTGATGCACTGTAAATTGTCTCTTCTGCTGTGCGACTGTAAATAAAAAAAATAAAAAATGCGGGAATGCATTAATATTGCCAATATTAATGCATTCCCGCATTTTTAAACAGGTGCGCGTGAGTGCGTACACGTGTTCGTTTATAATTGCGAGAAGTTATACGAAAGAGTAATTAATCGCTCATCCTTCCATTTTTCATCGCTGTTTTTCATTTTCTTCGTCTTTAATTTTTTCTGTCTACCGTCCTCCTTAGTAAAGTACTATTATCATTTGTATTTTATCTTTATTGTAATTATTGCCATTGTTATGACTATAATCATCTTTATTATGTGTATCTAGTAATATTTCCTTTGCCTCGTCACATGCAAACGCAAAGAAACATACTCAGTGGTGTGCATGTCATGATTTAAAGACTATTAATGGACCTTGACATAAACGGACGTGCTGAATGATTAAAGTGAAAGGAGACATTACAGTAGCAAGCATTAGCTAATTGAAAACAGTGAGAGGACTGCAAGCTGTGAAAGATTGATGGCCCATACTCCATAGTCAAGGGGTGGACGTAAAAAAAGAGAGAAGTAATCAGATCCCTTATAGTGTCTGAGTGAAGGGAGAAAGCTGGAGAGAGAGAGAGATAAATGAAGAGTTTAATTCCAAAAGGAGCTAAATTCTTGTTGTGTAACTTCGGAGAAAAAAGAA
Organism: Strongylocentrotus droebachiensis; assembly: GCA_035222895.1. NCBI lineage: Eukaryota > Metazoa > Echinodermata > Echinoidea > Camarodonta > Strongylocentrotidae > Strongylocentrotus > Strongylocentrotus droebachiensis. Next base: position 27,523 of record JAVYIG010001962.1, read on the forward strand.
ATTGTTTACCAGATTTTGTACAGGCGTCTACGGAAAAAATGATATTATAAGGTGCATTTTTGCAAAATTGCTCCCAAAATTTAGGTATATAATTTTGTTGAAATACGGGTACTTAAGTGAACAATGTTCTGATATCAATAACTAAATTTTCATCAAAAGTGGATTTACCTCCTTTTGGAATTAAGCTCTTCATATACTGTATGAAACGAATATGTAATGCGATACCATAGAACCTGTGAGACAATAATTATCTAAACAGAAAAACGAATAAAACGTAATTAAGACTAAGCGTAGAGAAGGCTGGAGGAAAGGAATAAATATTTCTTGTTTTCATGAGTTTAATATAGCCTATGCAGAAGCGTCTCGAGATATTGGTTACACGAATCTACAATAGATAATATAGAGTATAATTATTCCAAGGATAAAAACGTTAGAAAAATGTAATTGAAAATAAGCACCTAAACATGTGAATGATTGATGGTTAGTACTCTACGCTCAAAGAATTGGACACCAAGAACTCATCAATGTTATCATTAGGCATGCGAGTAAACAGGGAATTTAAAAGAGAGGGAGAGAGGGGAAGAGAAAGTGTGGGGGTGGAAAGAGAGAGACAGAGACAGAGTGATAAAGGGAGAGAGATATAGAGAGAACTACGCTGTGAAGGAAATAGATAATGGGTATCGAAAGTAATAACTAGTGTAGGGTCAGGAATTTATAAGGTTGTCCTGCATTTAATGATAATAAGTCACATTTATAATAATCTGAAAATATCTAGGGAAAACACTTATAATGGCAATCTAACTATTCTCATATTAATTTCTTTGTTGGCGTAATTGATTCACATTTCTCACTAAATATAGAAAGGATATATAGTACGATTATGATAATCAAACGAAATGAATTGACAATATTCTCTTTCCATGGACATCCAGAAATATGATTTCAAGATGCCGTCCCGTGCATTATGCTACGTACATGTACCTAAATGAAATACATGGCCATAACCACCGCTTATACTTGGTAATACAGCGTAGGATTATAATCACAGATGGAATTCACACACTCGCCTGGCTTCATCGTCACAGTAAAAAGGCTAGCTGTGGCAAGATTGTATTCAGTGCATGCATTATTGAAGGACACTCGCTCTCTCCCTAGGCGAGAGCTGGGTAGGAAACTGAAGAGGCTATCGTTCTAGTGACTAGAATATGTCAAAACCATGCAACACACCATCATCAAATTGTGCTGTCTATGGAGAGGAGTTATAAATAGGGGAAGAGGCTGGTAGCGTAGGTCTATTTTAGGAGATGTATTTTGGACATTCACCTGTCACCATTATGGAAATTAAATGTATATTTGGTCTGAATTATGACAATTTGTAGGTGTACGAGTATTAATTGCCACCATGTAAAAAAGCTATGATTGATGATGATGATGCACAAGATTGATATTATGTATATGGCGCCATATTTCGGCTGAAGGCTTTCTAAAGGGACAACTACCAGTTGTAATATTGCAGCCATCTTTCTTACCACCACATTCATGAGCATTGTCATCATCGTCATTATCATAGTCATCATCATCATCCCCCTCATCTTAATAATGTGATCATCTTTCAATCATTATCTTTATTCATTAATCATCATAATATAGCTACCTACATTGTGGTTAGGCCCTGAGTGATATCATTACTGACTCCCTTATTATCACCACTATTATTATTATATTATCGGTTTCAACAATTGTATCGGTTTTTGAAGGCTAATACATGCACATTATTGTTAATGAATACAACCTTTTCCATAATGCCTCTTTGTCTAATATTGAATCTAAATAATATGAACGTTATGACCACCATCCTTATCACACTTACAAATAACACCTGTATATATGGCTTCTATACATGTAGGTGGTATTCAATAGTCGCATTGATGATCTCTTATCAAAATGCCGTTGCTTCAACTGTCTTCTAGACTATAAAAGGACAGATAAGTGTAAAATAATCATTATTCTGGACATCTGATATTGGTGTTCTAAGTTTTGCTGGTATGATATTCCTAACCTGTTAGCGAATTTGTCCCTGGGCTTTAACGTTGAAATGGAATACCGGCCATAAACTATAGCACCAACTCAATGTTGACGTCGGTAATTTTTATCTTGTTAATTTTGCGTACATAATTGAAAGGAAATTCTTCGAAATTGCTGCTCTCGTTAGGAGGTTAAGATGTGTCGTAAAGGTGTTGTGGTCTTATGGATACGTCATCGGACTGTCGATGACAGGGTTCGCGGTTCTAGTACTACAACGGCACTAGTGTAATTTAAGGAGAAATTAATCTATTATTCTTACACTCCATCCAGGTGAGGCAAATGGGTACCTGGCAAGAATTTATTCATAATGGCAGCCTTGCTAAAGCAAGGGTAATAATAACGGAGTGCCAGGAGTGGCAATGTGCTATACATGAGCGCTTTACACGACCCCACCATTATAATTGGTATTATATTCTATGATATCAAGGTCATCTTTACCACGTTAGGAATAATATTTTTAATGATATCGAAATTGAACGTTGATTTCCCCTTAATACATGTAGGTACAGGTATATCGGCTTTCTTAAAACCTTTAGTTTACATTTCCTGGTACATAATCACGAGAAAGTACAAGAATATTTATTTGTTTGTTTGTGAACATAGTTATATATAGGTCAAGAAGAACCAGCAACAAAAATAAAGACTAGTAACAACAACTACAACTAATTCCCGAAAGCACAAAGAAAGAAAAACAAAGCAAATAAACAAAATACCCAGACAATATCATACAAACACGAACAATTGAATATTTACACGACTTGTCAGTTGATTTTTGATTGAAATTCCCCTTTTTTCCTTATCAAAAGAAAGAAAAGCTAGAAGAAAAAAAAGGATGTTCAATTTTTATTATGAAGATAGTCAACTGTATGTTGAATTACAATTCCTACAGATTGAATTGATTATCATTATTTTGTATCGCTTTATTAGCACTGAGCTGGTAATAGCATCGGGTGCATAAACGGGCGTCAACCATCTTCATGAATAAATTAACTTTTGAAGCTTCGTCTGGGGAGATAGTACCCTGACCTTAAGACCCAGTAAAAGCCAGACGTCCCACTGTCTTTTGTATGAAGGGAAGATAACAGACATCGTCATGTGACTCGCCACCCGATGAGAGAAAAAGCAAGTCAGGGATAGAACGAGGGAGAGAGAGAGAGAAGGGATGGGAGGATGTCGGGTAAGAGGGGAGGACATCTCATACCAGACATGCATTACCACCTGGTGAGGAAAAATGTAGGATGACAGTGATAAAGAGAGGGAGGGAGAGAGAGAGAGGTAGGAAGGGAGAGTCAAGGTGATGGCGTTACTAATATCAAGAAGTAACTTCTTGCTAATATTCACAATGGGGCAGTATGTGTGTGTGTGTGTGTGGGGGGGGGGGCTATTTAGAAGAAGAAAAAAGAGTTATCGTCGGAAGAAACTTCCACACGATAACAACAAACCTTGTAACTTAAAAAAACAAATTAAGACATCTCTATCATGACTTACCACCCGGTCAGGAAAAATGTAAGATGGCAGTGATAAAGAGAGAGGGGGAGAAAGGGAGGGAGAGGGAAACGGAGGGAGAGTCAAGGCGATGGCGTTACTAGTATTCACAATGGGGCATCAGTGTGTGTGTGTGTGGGGGGGGGGGGGGCGCTATTTAGAAGAAGACAAAAAGGGTTATCGTCAGAAGAAACTCCCGCAAAATAACAAAACAACCTTCTAATATTGAAAAGCAAATCGCAAGGTCTTGAAAAAAAGGATCGCAGTTACATCGTATATACCCTGCGGTGGGCTTATATAACTTAACCGTTTTAATCTGCTGAGAAATAGAAAGGCATATAATACATTTACACAGAGTTAAAATCCTTCTGGCTCTCAACACCTATATCTACTCTGAATCGTAGTATGCGTCTCACTACCTTCGTCAAAGCTGTATGATGTATGCGGGGCGACTTTCCCCCATCCATAGCGGGGGTGCAATGAGTGCGTATCCGGGCCGTTAGAAAAGAATGGCGTTCTTGAGGCGAGAGAATTGATTATACATCCTGAGCTGTGGAGCACTTATGGCCCTGACGATATAAAAGTGACATTAATCCGACGCTGAAACATCCTTCTTTTCTCGCCCGCCACGAGAGACTCGGAATTGGATGACAACAACTGATAGGGAAGAGTGACTGACGGTGCTAGAGTGTGAGAAAGAGAGAGAGAAAGAGAGCGCGCATGGAAAGGAAGATTATGGTGATTTTTGCTAAAATGTTTAAATCCCCACTGTACTACTTACAGCTACTTGCGCCCTCTATATAGCAAACAATGCCTAATCGGTGCATGTTGGTTCCCCATGATCCCATTTTTCTTATGTTAATTGAGAGCTGATTTGATGAGATAATCACCTGTTAGTGACCTTGCAGGGAGGTCTCATCCCCCTGGCCAAACTAGTACAGACGCGCTTTAAAAGAGTATGAAGTTTGAGGGGCATAACAAAAACGTTCAAAGTATAGGCTACAGGATGGAAATAGCTTTACTCTTTCATATATAGCTAATACATTCACTTTTTTAAATCATAATCATAATTGTTGTTTACATATTTGTAGATATTTTTTCTCACTAACTTAAATCTATCGTTAGAGCCTTCAGAATACATTCTTTTATCTTATTTTTTAAACGTTTTTTAAGGATAATCTTATTATTACTAAACTTGCATTAAATACGTAAGAGAGCGAGATGAAAGTATCAATTAAACGATAACAGCACATGGAATAATGACATTATTTAAAATCTATATATACAATAACGAATGGCCTTAACGATTTACCACTCGACCCTATAACCCTTATTCCGTTTCTTTTAATAATGCGTTCCGTTTTTTTCTTTGCTTTCCTCAACAGACAGCCGCGAATCAAAGTTGGGATCCAACACGGCCCTACTGAGAACACTCAAGTACACGATTGTAGCAGCAATGGTGATCCATTTGACGGCCTGTGGATGGTATTACTTAGCTTGTACAGGATGGCACGGTGATGAGACACCTGTCTGTCAGAACGACTCCTGGGCGTTATCCTTCAACTTTGGTAAGATTCGATTTTAAATAGTATTTTTGTTCTCTTATCCTCAAGCGAGGTTTTTTATTTCCATAATTCCAATACATATTTACATTAATAAATACATTCATTTTAAATAGTAGTAATTGTAATAAGTAAGACAACTTGTCTTGTTTTTTCGTCCTTCTCGTCCTTCTCGCCTTCTCTATTCCTCCTTTTTTCCGCTTTCATTTTTATTTCTTTTAACTTTCGACTGGGAGGGGGAATAGAGTTAGGGGGAGGCACGTATACTTGTGTACCTCTGCTTATGGTTCAACACGCCCATTTTCAGACATTTAATTGTGATATACTCATTCCTTGAAATTGTGGAAAGAAAACAATAGTGGGGGGAGGGGGGGGGGGAGGTTTTCATATCCAAACCTCTTTCGCCCTACATGTACTTGCGATATGATAAATTAAATCCCCTTTTATTCAGGGGGCGGGGGGGGGGGGGCAATATCTAAATTATTGTTCCAAGTGTAAATGATCGGTTTAAACAAAGACATTATCACAGAGCAGAAACAAGTCATGAAAGGGTCCTAAAACGATTTCTGGGAAAAGTCATTAACCAAATTGGCCTCATAAAATGGTTACTATTAACAAGATGATAGACAGTCATCACTTCACTTTATTTGTATGCTATTGAGAGAGAGAGAGAGAAACAGAAGAAAAAAAATGCTCTTGTGGGCCCGTATCTTGCTCTCCCCTCTCTCTCTCTCTCTCTCTATATCTCGTTTTTCAAGCTAACCCTCCCAATCCACTCTACAGAATGTCATGTGTCACATACTGTCATTCAGAAATGGCGGAGAAAATCCCCCAAGTATTTATTTACTCCCATCGCTCTCTGTCGCAATATCTTCTCGCACTATGCGGACCGGTGATGTATTGCTCTGGGGAATGTTTATTTGCTGTTCAGAACAGATAGGGATGAAAATAGGAGAGGAGCTAGATGGATGGATAGAGAGAGAAACAGAGAGAGACAGAGAGAGAGAGACAGACAGACAGACAAATAAAGGGCAGGGGTGAAGGTGCCTTCCAAATATAGGGAAAGATTAGACACTATTGTAAGTACGTTGTTATTGGGCTAATTATTCATGACTGACTTTCGTAAAGAAGACGTAGCAGTCTATGGTAAAGTCATGAAAGGAAGAGAAATGTTTAGAAAACCACAACATGTTACGATATGGAGGAGCTTTAGAATCTATTTTATTTTGCCCCTTGCGATCCTGTCTATGACTTCTTGTATTGCTAAACATCTCATCCTTCTGCAATTAAAGTAATATAACACAACAAAGTTATTGACACGAACAACAGCAAACACTACTACAAAAGTACTTCTTCTACTACATCTACTACTACTTCTAATAATAATAATTATTATATTACTGCTGCTGCTGTTGCTAAACTACTACTACTACAACTACTACTACTGCTATAATTCTACTAATGTCCTACAATAACAACCACAACTACTACTACAACTACTGCTACTAATGTCCTACAAAACTAGGCAATAATAACAGCTACTACCACTCTACCACTTCTAAACCACTACTATGACTATTGCCCATGCTACTAATAATAGTTCTACATCTACTGATGACGATGTAGTGTCACACGTAACTAAATAACAGAATATAAGCATATCTGCTAATTGGTAAGAATATAACAACTGAACCTTCAAATTACACCACAGCAACAACCAATACTACATAAGTGGGATCTTCCTCCGCCAATACTATAACACTAAACAACATGCTTTTTACCCGGCAGTCTAACTTACTACAGAAATACCCGTTTGTTCTAGTTGGACGCCGCGTCTGTTTTGGCAATAAATCCTGGCATTTACTGGACGATTTAACTCATTTGACTCGGCTAAACACGGTTATTGGTTTTGGGAGAGGAGAGGGAACAAAACAGCTTTCTGAGAAAATATACGTATTGTACTTTTACTGGAAAAACTTTATACGATTTAGACATTTGACTGCCGTCCTAATAAATAACTCACGTGGTAAAACGAATGTTCTGTTCTCCGTATATGCTAAGACAATTGAACAAACCCTGTTAAAATAAAACTATAATAAATACAAAATAAAATAAAATAAACCTGGAATGAAATGCACCATAACTAATAAGATAATCGATAAAAGGGGATAGTTTATTTATCATGGTATATTTCGATACTGCCCCAGCCTTTTCTCTTCTCTCGTTCATGTCCACTTTTTTCTCATATTATTTTGTGCCGATAATTTTACGGCAACAAAATTGAAGATGTTTGGCTCTCAAGGGAAATGTATATAAACTTTTCACCTATATACAAGCTCCCATTTTAGGTGACCTGCTTTTTTATGTACGATAATTCAAGAAAACGTCAGTTGATCTCTGTCGTCTGAAGAAAAAAAAATCTCAATCCGTAAGAAATGTAAAATGGTTACAATAATATTATTACCAAGTTGTGTTTCAAAATGTTACCTTCTACCGTACACGGAGCTTGTACCCAGCCGTTACATGATGTAGAGGTGAAAAACAAGCCATAAATCGTTGTAATCATCAGCCGTTTCTTAGAATGCCCATTAATTTCTTCGGAGAACGCCGGGTGATAAATCGAGGGTAGCATGCTTCATTGTAAGCAATCGAACTCAGTCTGTTATGCATCATGGTATTCATCATCTGTCCTGTAAGCTACCAAGATTGCTTCACAGTAGCGAGAATTAGAAGCTATTAATTTGTAAGTGTAAGTTGTGACTCATGTTGAACAAATATATACATTCAAACTATATTTATAATATTGATCGAGGGAGAAGACGAAGGAAAATAATAATCATAATAGTGATGTAAATAATAATGATGATAATAATAAGAAGAATAAGGTAAGAAGAAGAAGATTTTAGAAGAAGAAAAAGAGCAAAAAGAAGAAGAAAAGGAGGAAAAAGAAAAAGGAGAAAAGGACGACTACGAAGAAGTAGAAGTAATATGAAGAAGAAGAAGAAGAGGAAGAATAGGAATAAGAAGGATTTACTCCCAAAAAAATTGAAAGCTGCCTAATAAGCTGATCCAAATATGCCAAAGGGGTCCTTTGATTGAATGTGGTCTACATCTGATTGAAAAGAAGTCGTGCAAATCATAAAATTCCACTTGTCTTTTCTAAAATAAGTGATTGCATCGTGCAAAACTGCCATCGCCTCTTTCGAATTAACTCCAGCACATGGGACAACATATCGAGTGTCTACGAGCATCTGCGGGCACATTCGTTATTTTGGCGGTCAATTTAGGGAACAAAAGTGCATTCGATATTAGGTCGACCCCGTTCTCTCGGTGTCGTCCGCTAAAACGTCAAAGATGAATGCCCAGGACACCGCACTCTGTCCTGGAAATGGACGAATGTTGATGACATTTATCAGGCACAATTGGAGTACATTTGCAGTTGAAAATGAGAAATCACACGGAGGAGAAAGGAATAGTCGTTCTGTTTACTTGGCCGAAATGAAATGAGGACCAGGATAAAGTGCTAATCAAGTTTATGTGTTTCGCATTTGTTTTTCCCGGGAAAGCAAAGCTTTGAAATTAATAATGGTTTCTTGTTATACATGCCTTGTACTTTGTAGCTATACATTTTTGTTCATCTTTTTTTCCGTATTTACGTTTTCCACAAAAGAGCGAAACGAAAATAAGGAAATGTACATTGACACAATTTGGAATTTCTCTGTACATATTTGTAGTCGAATCGGGCAATTAACGCTCATACATAAATGTGGTTGTTGTTGTTGTTGACAGGTGTCGAGTCATTCCCGACTCCTGGCGAGCCCATGGACGTACCGTATCCAGGCTACTATGTCCTGAGCAAAGCACATCTCTCTTAATCTCTCTTAGTAACGTTCATATCCATAGCTGTTAATTCAAAGGCAAACAAAACAAAATATATGATTAGAACACATCATGTGATAAGATATCCTTTTCCTCCTGAAAAATATACTGAACTCTTAAAAAGAAATTTTAAACAGACACACAAAAGCAAACACACCGAAAACAAATCAAAACAAAAACAACAACAAAAAACAGCCAATGAAATAAGCATATGTTATGAAGAGAAATTTGTCATAGGTATATCAGACTCTGACATGAAGATATAATTACTCAACTCATTACATAAACACAAACTCAACGGACTTATCTCCCTCATAGGATCTGAGTAATGAATTATAACATTTTCGTCTATGACCTTGTCATAATAGTTGTATATCAAGGAAGTAAAAAAGCCTGATTAATTTCCCTTCGACATTGCGCATGACTACATCGCGAGTAGTAGATTCTGGGAATTGATAATTAAAATGTAGAAACTCTCTCCTACGCTCTAGATGTGAATTTCAACCCGTTGCCAAGGCAACAAGTGCATCGTTCCATTTTGCTATCAAATTTCACCCAAAGTGTTCGTCTGAAGGACAGCACAGAAAATAAATTGACATTTTTCCTTCGTCTTAAATTCTGCGTTTTTTCCTCTATCCCGCGCGAAAAGTATCCACTCATACATAATATTTCCTCCCCTGCATTTCAAACGGGCATCCTGGTGATTACACTTTTTACTCCGGGGGTGAGTTGGCATGGCAACGGTGATGACGTCATTAGGAGAGGGGGATTTCTTTCTCCTTGCCATAAAGTCGCATCTGGAAAAATGGTCATGTCCAAAATATGCTATCCTGAAGTATATGCTTGATCAAGCAGCCTTGCGTGCAAATGATATTACCTTCCAACTTGTACGCTGGATAATGTGGAATAAACCCTTTGCAACATGGTGTTTGCATGCTAAAGGAGTGTACACGAGGTGAAACTCATTACAATACAATGTTTAAAACAAGTGATTAAATGAAGATAATGAAGAATAAAAAGAAAATGGCCCGTTTTATCACAATTACTAGAATTCGGTCACATTTTTCCCTCGATGTATGAATTTCAATTCGGTTCTTGACTACCCTGTTTTTACTTGAATAAACATGTCTGCTTCTTTATGTTAATTTTCCCCGTTTGTTGGATGTTTCAACATTCATCCATAATAATTGTGCATACTTTAGAGAAAACAAATCTTAACGACTATCAAAGAATCGGCTTTTGAATGTTCATCTTCCCTATTTCAAGACTGCACTGATAGATTTGCACTGATATATATTTGCCAGCGATGAATGCTTTTTTTATTATCATTTATTTCCTTTTAAACAATTCATCTTAAGTATTCGGTATAAATTTCGTTTAATTATCATGAAAGATTGACTTTAATTACAAAATTTAAAAAAGAAGGTTATCTATCAGCCCTGTTTACCTTCTTTACTTACATTATACAAAACTAACGTGTAATATACAGTTGTATTCTACAAAAGTGTTCGGGGAAAATCAAGGAACTTTCGGCAATGTCATATCCACCATGGATACAGTTTGCAAATTTATGATTACCAAAATCCGAAATGGAAGTATGATTGCCGAACTGATATTCGGACACATTATTACCCCCATAAATGCATACAGTTAACAACTAAATTATTCACACCCCTAGTAAATTTAAGTTTGTTTTTTTTGTATTTCGTAAATTAAGAATAAATATCCCTTGATATTTTGCAGGCCAAGCCTTGGACGAAGCATCAACTGGAGATTCATACGTCATTTCACTGTACTGGTCTGTCGCGACAGCTACATCTACCGGGTGAGTACTGGACTCGGTGTCTCTCTTATCCTAATATGAAGTTAGAAATTGCCTTTATGTTTACACATCCTGGGTACTGAAAAAGACATCCAGGATATTTCAAAATGTTGGGGTAAAATAAATGGGGATAAAAGATATAGTCATACGAGACGCATTGAACTGAATCGCCCTTCTGCAAAATTCTTCGCAAATCTAATTTCTCTTCATGATCATTTCAATGTTATTTTACTAGTTATTACAACACAAATAGGGTAATATATAACATGATTGGTTCATTATCAAAAGAAATACATTCAATTGCATTTGAAGATTATCTCTTTGCTTCGTGAAATGTTTTGGAATTTAGTCTTGATCGCTTTCCATCTTTCAGATAGTTCCATCAGTTGCATAGACAGCAATTAGTGAATTTCATTTAATCCCTGTCTGTGACCCGTTTAGATATGGCGATTATAGGTGCTGTAAATGAGAAGGAGAAATATTTTTCAATTTTGCCATGTTGCTCGTTTTTTTTTGGTAACACAGTTATTCTCCCTATTTCTCTTGTTCCCTCCACCCGTTTAGATATGGTGAATCAAAAGCAGAAATGTTTTTTAATCTTTGCCATTTTGTTTGGTATCTTGTATGTTTTTCACTCTCCCTTATAGTGTGTACATGTACTAACAATTTAAATTATCTCTCTTTCTTTTCTTTCCTTACCCGCTCAGATATGGTGATATAAGCGCTGTGAATGAGAAGGAGAAATGGTTTTCAATCTTCGCCATGTTGCTCGGGATCGTTGTCTTCTTCGGCATGATCCTGGGCGGTATGGCATCCATGTTGACCAACTTCGACGCACAGAGGGCGCGCTACACCCACCGATTCAACGTTATCAAGGATTCACTTGTAAGAAAACATTTTTCGATTCATAATAAATGTGTAAAAGTCCCCGAGGGGCTTTTACCTTTTAACGTTACGATCTCACCAGAAATACCACACCATCAAACAATGAAGTTTTACTATTAAAGGGATCGTTTAACAATGTTAAACCTGAGATACACGGCCCTATGTGTTTTCAATGTCTGTGATATGGTGTAATATTGAAGCCCTAAACAAATTGCGCTTCAAAATGATCAAGAGGTGCCTCAAAAAAGTAAAAATCTTCGAGTGACCGGTTTTACCATACTCGTTTTCCCCAATAGACTGTAGTGTTATGAAAACCGTCAGCCGAACGGTTTTCAAAATTTGTAATTCCAATCATAAATATCTTGATAATCAGACAGGCGATCGGCTTGTAAAATTCATGGGGTTCCTGACTGACCTGGAGGTTTATAATAATCATTGCATCATGAGCGAAATCCAGAATTTTATTTCAGAATCTGAGACAAAGTTACCGGATCCCTTTAAGTATCGGCGATTGCGTATAGATAATCAACACAATAACCAAGGTCCATTAAGTAATTTGGGCACACCAAAAATGCACACAACATACAAATGTCAAAGAGAGCGGACAACTCTCCTAAGCGTCAATGATCAACATACAAATAACAGTGATGACTTCATAAAACGGGGGCAATTAATCTCATATATATTAACAAAAAGCACACACAATAATGAATGGGATCGTCAAAAGGGAGTACGAAAGTTACATCTAGGTTAATCACCATCACGATCAAATGATATACGAAAATACAATCATACAAAAAAAAACAATCATCAAAAAGCGAACACTAAAAGGATTATCAAATAATTCATCAAAGCGTTCAAAAATAAAAAGCTCAAACCAAATCAGCAGCCACGACGAGGTCAGGAATGATGAAGCTGACTATGATGGCAATGTTGATAACGAAAACGATTATGACGGCATGGATGACGGCGATGATGTCGCTGATGATAATCGGTACGCAAATCCTCGGGCAGAGGTGCTGGGAAAAAGTCGTTCAGTCCTTGTAAATTTAAACCGGCACGATGTAAAATCGCACAGTAACAGTCTGTGTGTACCGATACAACAATCCCAATGGTACTCACGTGGTGAGAAGAGCCCACTGCCCAAATCACTACCGCAGCGTGATTGGTTGAAAGTAATTGGAAATACGCGTATATAATTAACATACGAGCATACGCGCTGTACGTAACAAAAGAAAATCTACATCACAAAAGAATATATTAACGAACCAGACAAAACCGGTTCAAACATGTCTGCAAACCCAGACAGGTGGAGTGGAAAATTACCGCGCAAAGGAAACTAGGTCTCCCTAGTCGCCATTTTAAAAATGGGAAAAAGCAACATCTATGCAACATGTACACATCAATGCATACCTCTTGTAAAATGTGATTACACAAGCAAGAATATTGTTCAATTTCAGTAAAATTTAAAAAAATCGTGACATTTGGTCTCTACAGATTATTAATTTATGGTTCACAAATTGTGAAAATATGCTTTCCCTCACCATTTATCAAAGCGGCGCACTCTCTTTTGTGTAACTCTTTTCATCATACTATAGCATCTTATGACCCAAAAAAAATAGTCGACTATTTGTCTAAAGTATGATACATCAAAGTAAAACAAGCTTTACCATCTTCAGTAGATAGTAAGGTACTAAAGGTATTATAATTATAGACACTTCTCAAAACAATACAATTAGTGAACATTCCTTTTCAGAGATCAAATAACTTGATCAAAATAAAAGGAAACGTAAGTAATGCTATTCATAATCAAGTCTGCTAACGATCTTAAAAAGAAAGGGGACACACCTATAACAGCATAAAAAATATTGTTTTACAGATTCATTCGTAATAACATTTTCCATAGAATCACACTTTCTTTGTATGTTGATCCTTGCAAAAGGCTTGGTCATTTCAATTACAATGTAGAGATCATACACAATAGCAAGAACAACAGGAATTAACCTGTCTCTTCCCTCTCACCTATGCTCATTTTCATGTTGACCTTACAGAAGGACCAAAGTGTTCCCGAGGACCTTCAGAAACAAGTGATAGGTTACTACGAGTACCTATGGGTCAGGAAGAAAGGTGTGACCGACGACAGTCTTATCAATGCTCTGCCACTCACCTTCCATGCTGAAGTCTCTCTCAGTGGAAACAAGTACATTCTAGACAAGGTAAGGACATGTCAGGGGTCAATTCAGGATTTAAGATATTGTAAACAATTTTGTCATTTACAGGTACAATTTTGATATTTGCATTAACTAGGATAACACATACCATGCGCCTTTTTTTAGTATAATGCCAGAGTCATTATACATTCCCGTATCCATGAGTTCATCCTTCTCAATTTTTGTCATTCCCGCTTTCGTAGCCCATGATATATATTTAGTTATTATAAATTCGGGCACAAATCCTTGTCATATCATATGTCAGTATCCAGCATATATATATTTAGCTTGTTTAAAGATAGAACAGTGAACAAACAGTTGCTGGTTAGAATTGAGTTTGGCCTTAGTGACAAGATGCAAACACCTGCAGGGGTGCAGGTGGCTTGTTTGGCACATTTTTGGGCGTGTTTATTCTCGACATTCCGCCTGCATCAATAGTGTCTCAGGGCAATTAATACCTGAACGCTCAGTGAATTACTGATTTAGGTCGTTTCACTGAGAATCTGTGTTTTTATACATGTATACTCTTTCGACTTATTTGTGTAACTAAAATTGTTTCTCATTTCCCTTAATGTGTGTAATAAAATAAATTTTGGGATTGGTAATCTTAACAAAGGAAAATCATAAATTGTTTTTTTAAAAGAACAAAATGTGTCCTTCCAAATACACAAACGACTGAAATTTAATCTTGGCGACAGCATTTTGCCCCATCATCATAGAGGTGCTGTGGTCAGATGGACATGTAACCGAACTATTAATCAGAAGGTACCTGATTCAAATCCCTGTCACGGCTGTTATGTCCTCTGGCAAGAAATTAATGTCCATTTGCCATGGAGCTGCAACATGATTTGAAGGGTCCTCGGAAAAAGAAAAAGTATAAATGGGGCTAACCTGAGTAAAGAAAACATGTTAATATTATTATATAAAAGTATCATCACGAAAATGTTATGAATGTGTTTTTATTTTTGAATGGTTTCAGGCGCCCATGTTCCAGGGGCTGAGTGACGGGTTTCTGCGCATGCTCTCTCTGGAGATCAAACCATCGCTGTATCTGCCACGGCAAAAAATAGCGGGAAGAAACGAGATTTGCCACGACATGTACTTCATACAGAGAGGAGAGATCGAGGTAAATCAGACTTTCTTATTTATGCACATTAGGAATGGGGGTTGGGGAAGAAAAACAGCAAAGGGGAGGAAAGAGAGGAAGGAAAGAGAAATAGAATTTAGAGAAAATGAAAGAGAGGTATGCATGTGCTTAACAAATAATAGTGTATTGAAGAAAAAAAAAACATAATAAAAGGGAAAGGGTGTTAGTAAAAAAATGGAAACGTTTACTAAATTGATGGTTGCAGTCAAAATGATAATTCTTAGGTGACTGTTAAGACATTAAAGTAGTTAAGTGGATTTTGGAACATAACAAATTATAATTTTAAAATGTTTGATTGATTCAGAGACAGCAAGTAAAAGTACAAATAGAGAGAGAGGAAGACTGAAAGAGAAAGAGAAAGAGAAAGGGAGAGACAGAGTGTGTGTGTGTGAGAGAGAGAGAGAGAGAGAGAGAACCAGACAGAGAGACAGTGTGAGAGAAAAAAAAGAGAGAGAGAGAAAGGGAGATGGTGCTGAGATACAGAGGAAGGAAGAAAGACAGAGAACTCATAATATTTCACAACCGTTCTTGTAATTACATGATATTACATTTTTCCGCCTGCAGGTCCTATCAGCTGATGATGACGACACACCCATTGCTAGGCTCAACCATGGGAAACTATTTGGAGAAGTAAGCCATGTATTTCATTGGTATTCATTAAATCTATGTAATTATATTTTACCTTGGGTTTAATTGTTCTCTAATCATCTATGGGGAATATTGATAGCTTCTCTTAATGTGTACCGAAACTTAAACAAAAATTAACAAACAAATATTTACATAACAAAATTATAGATAATGTTTCGAAATGTTTCGGGCCTAACCCTTTCTCTATACAGTGATAATGACTATTTTATCGTACATTTCTGTGTGGTACAGGTTAGTCTTATCTTCAGCATGCCCCGAACAAATACCATCCGAGCCGCTGCTCACTGCGACCTGCTAGTCTTGGACAAGGGTGACTTACAAAATGTCCTCCTTCACTACCCTGAAGGTAAGTTGAGTCCTATAGGGCTTGTTTACACATGCCGCGGTAAACCATGTTTTCATTTGCGTACTTGAGGATACTGCACTTTTACATTTGTGTATCTTATAACTGAGATATAGGCGAGTAGCTATATTTTGCATCCCGACTCGCAAATCGTCGTTTACGGAGTCGTTCACACTAAATCCGTGGAGGTTTACCATGACTTTCAACATGCCGCGGTAACCGACGTTTTCATTGGGTACTTGAGCATACTGCATTTTTACATTGTTGTATCTAATAACTACAAAATAGGCGAGTAGCTATATTGTTTATCCCCATTGGCCAATCGTTTACTGAGTCATCAAACTAAATCCGTTAAGGTTTACCGTGCCTCATGTGAACGTGCCTTATTAGTTGTTCATATATATATAATATATAGTTATTTAGACTCCACATTTAAATATTTGTCTTGCTTGGGATACGATAAGTAATTATGATTTTAAAAGAGCACAGAAAGATCGGAGTGATCACTAAAGAATCAGTAGGCCTAATTCCTGACTTTGGTAGTAGTCACTGGGCGTGGATCAAATTTTCTGTTTAATAACCCATTGCCTACTGGAACTGGGTGGTCCCTGTATTAAGCCTATGGGAACTACATAATTCAGTAGTCAATGGTTTAAAGTCTAAGCATGAGTCAAATTGATTAAATTTTAAACTAGACTGATTTTAATTCGATATTTGTTAAGGAAAAGTATGATGCACATGAATTATATGTCTTTTCAGCATCTCTTGCAATAACTATATTTATATGGAGGCCATTTGAGAATGAATTATCATAGCAATATGAGCTACATGTATTACTAGAAAAGCTATTAATAAATGATGTGCATTTCAAAATGTAACACCCTTCAATTACCATTACTTTACCAACATAATCATCAATCAAGTACAATATTTAATTACCCATTTATGATTATTTTTTTCCGTGGCATAATATTTTGTTCTATCTCCTTTAATTTTTTTAGTTGCCAAGAAGTTGCAGGATATCGCTGATCAGCGTTGCGATGCAGCGGGTCTCCTAGAGGAACGCGTCCGGGCCGGTGAAGGCATCATTCCTGCCTCAAAGAGCCTCTCAAGACATGGAAACCCACAAAACAGTAAGTAGGGTAACATGGAGATCTTTAGCTTGGATGCTGATAAAACCTTTTATCAATTACAAGTTAAAATATCTGTTATAAGCTGCTGAAAGCGTGACATTTGATTGGCTGAGAGCAAATTGTTATTGGTAACAAGTTTTACGAAACATGATCCTGAGCCTAGTCTTATAAAGCGATGTGATTGTTTCGAATCGATTGCAAATTGATATTAATTGCAATCATAAACCTAACAGATAGGAGATCGAAAATCAGAGATTGAGGGGTAGGCTTTGGATTTATGATGACCAATTTCAACTTTTTGGAAGACAGGGCCCAGAAGATGACGATATAAATGTTGCAAGATCATACTACAAGATAAAATTTGATAAACATAGCACTCAGGAATTTGTTGAATGAATTTGTCAGGAAGTAGTACCATTATGATAAAAATCCAATTTAATCCCATTCTATTTTATCAGAACATGACTCGGCCTATCCACTCAACTCGTACGAAGCATTTGACATGGAAGACGTAGAATCGGAATGGGTAACTGTACACAGGGGATCCGTCGTGATGGTAAGTATCAATAGCCAATGACATCGCTCCTTTCATCGACCTTGTGATAGAGCACAATACTTTAACCCAATGAGATTGGCTCTTTAAAAACATTTCATTAACTTATTTAATATCATGGCAATAGAAAGTTGGGTACATTAAAAGAGTTTGTTATATTTTTTCAAAGGTGTGATATTTTGCAATCAACTTTGAATGTAGCCAAAAAATTAACTGTAAAATTCTGATGGAACAAAAGAGAATCATAATTTTTACAAATTGTGACAGAAATAAATAAACAAAAATGTATGGATTGTTTTCCTCATAAGTGTCAGTCATTTGCATAACAAATTGGCAACTGTGAAATATCATGTTACAACATTCACTGATGCAATATTTTATTAGAAAGAGAGCAGTGATAACATACATAATCTACATGTATGTTAACAAAAAGATGAATGAAAATTCAGAACCTTTCCCGGCATTGATAAATGTTACTAAAGATACTCACAAAATAATACTTTGGCATAATATGTCACTTTAATATATATGTGATCAGAATCTAAGCAAATAGTTGATATTTAATAGGTTTTGTTAATTAATCATTTGAATTGATATTTTACCTGCTATGTTGCGTTAGGTCTATTATTTAAGACTAATTTTTAAAATATTCTATACTTTTAGTTCCTACTCACATTGTTATCTATGCATGAACCGTATTAAAATACTACTAACATATAACCATACAGTAGAAATATGATAACTTGTGCTTAATGTGAGCCTCATATCATGCATAACACTCAGGATGAGAAGTAGAATCCACATTGATTATAATAATTCAATCATTTAGTGATATTCATAACACTGTCTTGTTTCGTATACAAATAATTCATTGTTAGACCAGATTACAGATTCATTGTTCTAATATTCTGTCGAATAACAATACAAGAAATAGGAGAATATCTAATATCACTCATTAGCTGTATATTTTTCCCAGATTTAATCCGCATACATCTCCTTGTAATGCATATATATAATATTATTATGTGCTAAACAACCGAAAACAAAATACAAAATTGGTGTTTTGTATTTCTTAATCTACTATTTACCTTTAGCGTTGCAGTATTGTCTAATTTGCGTTTTTATATCAAACGAAAGAACAACCTAGGAGTGTGAGCTATGTAACAGCATGACTATGAATATATTAACAATTTTCCCCCATTCTCTCATTTCTAATGCCATATTTCAGCTTTTTATGGCACAAACCTCATGAAACTATGTAAACGTAATTTTATCCTCTCCCTTAAATAGAATAACATGAAGTTCTTCCCATACACTTACTAACATGTACTTTCTAACCCAGTGGCGTAGCAGGTACATATATTAAAGTGTACTCTTATTGTGAGTTGAGTGAATGGGAAATTGTTTCAGAGTTGCAGGAAATTCAATTCAGTTCAATTTAGTAAAATATCAATAATTTGAACATGCAACTATAACAATAATAATGCACATAAATAAGAGTAGGTAAGTGAGTGTGCGGGTGCGTCCGTGTATTCGTGTGTGTGTGAGAGAGAGAAAGAGAGAGTGGTAAAGGTGGGTGGGGGGGGGGGAGATTACATCCCAGTTTATTTTCATGTTCTATTTCCCTTCTCACTTCTTTTCTCTCCGTCTCTCTCTCTCTCTCTGTCTTTCTCTTTCCCATCGCTACTGGGGTTCATGTCTCCGCTATTAAGGCTACGCCACTGGTCTCACTTACTGCAATTAATTAATAACCTTCATGATTAACATCATGCATCGCTTACAGGCTGCTCCAGTTACTGACAAGAATGCGTTTGAATACCTCCATGATCGACCTCTAGAAATTTCTAACATTAACTAATCATTTTTCTTTTTGATCAACGCAAGTTGGCAATTTATTCAACCCATTGCATCATTCCTGTCACACTCAATTTTGTTTTCTCACAGAAGTCGTACTCGCGGTTTAGGAAAAGAGGTTGTAATTCATGAATTAAGCCAAATATAAATTGTAAATTGGTAAAAAATAACTTTTGAAAATGTTTGAAAGCAAACTAATTATATATAACAAACTGTGTGCAATAATGACTTGGAAAGGTGTCAGTAGTCGACTAACAATGCTTTAATAGTACTTGGTTTCATATATTTCAATTTTTAGGTAAATGGGGAAAACGGGGAGATTTTAACCAATGGTCTTCCTTTTTAATTAGGAGTAAACATGAACGTTCATTAATGGTTGAGTTTAAGGGACCACATTTTATTTTGTTCAAAGAATATTTTGCTTCTAACCCTTTAAGAAAAAAATAAAGAAAAACCTAGATAAGTGTAGGCCTACTAATCAATTTTATCTTATGCCTTTTTAAATATACACTTGTTTTTCTTTCCGGATTTACTCTTATTCCTATGGCACAAAACAATAATGTTAAGAAGAGGATGCCTAATTGATAGAACTCGGTTAACATGTGAAGGGAATTGCTTGCCTATAACTAGGTATCTGGAATTCTTCCGACGTAAATGTATAATTATGTAGGTACACTTTTTTTATTTAAGTTGTTCATTTTTATTGACATCGTACGACATTTTATCACATTGCCTTAATCAGCACAGCCCGGCAAGGATGACACCATCGGTAAGAACCATCTTGCTTCAAAAGTCGAGATTTAGCTCCTTTAATCTCGCAAAAAAAGCCTGTCACATCACCCTTTCACAAATTCCCTTTCTTTATCTTGACTTTAGATGTGTAGTATCCATAGCCGCCCTTGTGGACATGTGCAGAGAGTGTTTTGTCTGTGTATGCGCACATTTCATCGCTTCAGCCCCACCCACTTTTCTCGTTCATCCAATCAAATTTGTGTCTTGTCTTTGTATGCGCACTTTTCAATGCTTCAGCTCCAACCCATTTTCTCTCTTTCATCCAATCACCTTTGCTCCTTCACTGTGCACTCCCCCATCCAGCATGACGCCATCTTCTCCTGTGCACAAGTCACGACTTCTGTCTCCTTTGCACATTGAATTGAAACTTGTACTCATGATCATGATTGGAAGCCACGCCCCTTCAAGTGCTTATTTTCTATTATCACGCCCCTTAAAATGCTTCTAATAATCTTTCGTATTATCACAATATTAACAACGTGCCTCATGTACATTCCTGCTGACGTAGAAATCATTCTAGCTATATTTTAGCAAAACAAGAGATGATGATGAACATTGATGTATATGTTCATAAAACATATTTTTTACCGTATACCAGAAGAACCTTCCCTTATAATGCATTGTCCTACTGTGTTCCATTTTATACATTTTCAATATGCGTGGTGTTATTTTATTCTTCAACTCAACAAATCTATTGAATATAGCTTTTGCAGATTTACTCTAAATCGGTATGCTGTTCACTAACGTTAACTTCGTCTCCCATTTAGCTTTCGGTGTTTTTTGTAAAGAAAAGAAGTACTCTTGCATGCTGTTAATAGATGCTAGTTCTGTATTATATCTTTTTTAATCCTGGTTGTATGTACTTGTTAATCATATCCAGTGTCGTTATTGTTCTGTCAGTCTAAAGTGAAAAACATTCCCTTTAATGGAAGGCAGACCACTTTGTTTCCCATGATCAGTTATAATACATCTTGCATCAAATTTACCCAAACAAATTATTGTGGCTAAATCACATTGAATTATCACTTTTAAAAAACCCACCATCAAATTTTACTTAAATAAATAAATCAACAAGTTAAAATAATCTTCACAGCCCGAGCCTTCATGTAACTTAGACATAAGATGTTATTTTTACATCTAACTAGCTTCATTGAAATGATGACACTTATAATTACAGATGCCTAAGTTTAGATTGAACACAGAAAAAGCAAGCTTTTCCATTATTTATCTGTTTATCTATGAAATATATTCTACTGCACATTACAATCTCTTTTATATTTACCTTGATCCTTTTTTGTAATATGTATCATTTTTTAAACAAATCTAATGAAAGCATATTTAGATAAATGAGTGAGTGAAGATTGTTTAACAATTTCTCACTAATACCCCTCCCCCTAAAAAGAAGGGGGAAAAAGAAGAAATAAAATAGTGCATTATTAAACAACCTGATAAAACTATTTGTTTATATCCTCACAGCGAACCGGACGTCATCTACGTATCTTATGGGATGACATCCAATCCCTCATCACAGACACAGTCGTCCTACCCAACTCACGATTCGCTAAGCTCTGGGAGCTCCTCGTCCTACTTGTGACCCTCGTCATCGCCTTCCTATACCCGTACTGCGCTAGCTTCATCGGTACGCTCCTACAGAGCTATTACAATTTAAGGGATTTTCATTAATTTTTGTTTTGTTTACGTTCAGAGTAAGATAAATCCAAATTATATCGATTTTTTTATGTGTGAGATACGATAATCTAAGTTTGTGTAAATTCGATTAGTATATGCAATAATACTCCCATTAATTCCTGCTTAGACACTTGAAATTAGACCATAAAACCATTCAGCCTTATGTTCCTATCCTGGTCTAACCAGGATAGGAACATAAGGCTGAATATGACTTTGAAACGTGGAATGCGTTTGTGACCTGATTTTTTTATCGGAAGGAATGAAGGCAACAATTTTTTCTTTAACATGAATATTACTTCACAAACAAAAATATCTTCAGCAAGAGGTAGGTAGACCTCCCCCTACCTCTGAATGATTAGAACATTAAACAAAATCAAGGAAACTTGCAGTGGCTCTCAGGGATCCGGAGGATATCCAGCCGTTTCCAGTCCTATTTGAGGGTCATCTCCCCCTTCTTTATTAGATTTAAATTTGACGTAATACATGTATGTTCTTTATTTTCAAGGAGGAACAGAATATTATTGAAGAAAGTTGAGTTAGAAAAGTGCTGTTGATTGATTTATTGTAGAAATATAATGTGCAGTCTTTGTTATGTGATGATCTTTTGAAAATGCACCAAGGATCATGAAAAAAGGTGAAATGCATAACTTTGCAATTTTTCGTCACAGCCAACCAGAATCGTAACGACGAAGGAACCGAGAACCTGATTCTCCTCACACACATGTATCTCATGGACTTCGTGCTCGTCATCGACATCGTAGTACGACTACGAACAGCCGTCACCACGCCCAACGGTAATATGATTATAGGATTGGTATATTAACGATGATAATAGGATTTATACAAGTTGAAAATATTCCGCCCTCCCATGTGATGATTGTGGGATTTTACGGGGTGAAATAATAAAATTAGAAAAAGAAAAACAATCAAGCCATGCAGTCAAAACTACAGAAATAAAGGAAATCAAAGAAACAAACGGACAAAAATTGAAATTTCTAGTAGAAGTCTAGTTTTTTTAATGATATCCAACCTTTTGGTTGCAATGAATAAATACAAGAAAAAAGAAAAGAGAAGTAAACATAATTATATTAATTGACCGGGGGCCCGTTTCATAAAGCCTTTTTCCATGACAAATGACAAAAATCAGTGACAAATCTGCTAATAACCAATCAGAAGCTTATAAGAAAAACGGTCATTTGTCACTGATGACAAGTTTTGTCAAACGCCCCGAGTGTTGTTGTCCGTGAAAAAATAATCGTTAGGGAAATATAATAATTTCTATGATATTACCATTGTTTTGTAGGTACATTCAAGGACTTTCATTACATCCGGGACCACTACGTACGGAGCTGGGGATTCGTGGCTGATGTGGTTGCTATCCTACCCCTAGATCTGTTCTGTCTCTTGCTACCTGTAGGCATCCAACGGACCCATGCTCTCTATCTACTAGCTCTCAACAGGCTTATCAAGTGCTGGCGGGTAGGTTATTTTATTGTGCAACCTCTTTGTGAACAGTTAATACCAATACACAATCATGTAAATAAATGTCCACAGTCTATCTATAATCATATAGTAAATATCTTTTAATGATTCCCAGTTTTGCTTTAACTCTTTGGAAAATTGTTTTTAAAAGCTTTGTGATAGTTATCTTCGTTATTTTGCGTATCAAATCAAGCTTATGAAAAATTGGTTTAAAAAAATACAAAGCAATAACTTCTATTTTGAACATAACTAGTATGAACAAAATAAATAAACAACAATATGCTTTTTAAAAGTATAGCAATACGTAACAAAAGATCTCCTCTAGTTTCCCCTTTTAAAACCCTGAAGTTCCTACTGACCACGTGATTAATCATGTATATACATCTTTTGAAATCATCCCGAAAAAAATAGGTTCCAAACTACCTGCAGAACTTGGAGCAGAACCTGGACGTCAACATCGGGACCATCCGATTCTTCAAGTTTGTCATATACATTGCTCTCCTCTCCCACTGGAGCGCCTGTCTATGGTACCTCTTCGCATGCCCATCGGGCAAGTAAGTACCCTTTTACAACGGTAACATACACTTTAGGTACCTCCCTACCCAGTACCATATATTCCAGTTCCATAAACCCTGTCACCCGACACCCTTGCTACCATTGACCCTATACCACTGGTACCATACGAAATTGGTACCATACACCTCTGGTATACTATATACACCTCTGGTACCTTCATCCCAACTACACTCCAACCCTGGTATCCCACGCCTCTGGTACCACACACTCTTGATACCTTACACCCCTGTACCCTACATCCCTGGTACCAAATAGCTCTGGTACCCTACACCCCTGGTACTCATTTGTACCATATATTTCTAGTACCATACAACATTCGTACCATATACTCCAGGTACACTCCACCCCTGGTACCCCATTCCCCTAGTACCACACACTCTCGATACCCTGAACCCTTGGTATCATACAATCTTGGTACCATACATCCAGGATCATAAATTTCTGGTATCTTTCACCCCGTTACCACAAGCCCTTCGTAGCATATACATCTGGTACCATACATATACACCCCCAGTACCGTAACCCCTGGTACCAAGAGAGATTACCCTTCAAGTGAATAGCCGGAAATATATTTTTAAATTTCTGTTTAACGACTACAAAGAGTCAAATATTCTTGTAATTATGAATGATATTATCAAAAAAAAAATAACATTCTTAATTAATTTCTTTCTTCTTGCTGCTATCAAATAAGTTATCACAAACTGCTCAATCGCTATTGTGCTTTCTAAATGCATTTAATTTTGCAACAGAAAATATATGTAATATCATCAATTCCTTATCATAATTCGCCTTAAGTAGTTCAGCAAATTAGATTGTTGGAAACAGCTTAGCATTGTTTTTTTTTAACAATTATAATAGTGAACTAAAGTAAAGAAAGATTCTGCTATTCTGTTATCTGTTCCAAACGAAAGTTGCACTGTTTAGTTAAGAAAAAAGAAAGAAAATGCAGTATATATTAATGTATATTCTAATGCTTAGTTTACTGTAACTCATTCAAGTTGAACATATCATTTAAGATAACAATATTGCATTCATCCTTATAAAATGGAAAACGACGATGTTAAAGCTTCAGGAACAAAAATAATTGATAACTTTGTTGTACAAAAGAATCAGTTTGTATTACGTGTATCAATACTTTCGTTCGGGAACAACTGTGCCGAGAATATTCTTCTGAAATTTCGCTTCCTCAAGTAAGATCCCAAAACACGTGTGAGAAAATTATATAACACTGTCCACTTTTTTATCTGCATGGACTTCGACAACGTGTTTTCCATAAATACTCTTTGTCGCGTTATGATATCTCATACTTCTGCCTTTAATCATATTCTAATGCAGTGTTTTATTTATTATACATAATTACTACGCAACTTATTCTTGTTTTAAATAATGATGTTTTTTCTGCATGTCTTTTGAGTCTTAAAGACTTCTCTGTAACCAATTTATGTAAAACGAGATTTCAAGTCATCAAGGAAATATTCTTTGAAAGATGAATTTCTCATTAGTTCAGATTTGAAGATCCATGAGAAGAAGTCGGATTAATGAGTAGTATTCTTATATGTCTTAAATTAATTCTAGATTTTTCATAGACCTAATCGTTATCAATGAATTTTTTAATTGAACTAAATGATTTTTCAGTAACTTTCTAAATGTTTTTATTCGTCACATTTGTGTAAAATTTGTATTTCATGTAGCATATTCGTGGTATCACGCTCGTGTAGTATGCATTTGACGTCCAAATTAGTTGCTGCTTCGCTGTCTATTGCATTGTATACGTCGTCCGTGTTGCTTGTCGCATTTAGGTTCCATCAAGACACGTTCTAGATACCCTATTTCATTTCTCACGTACGTCACAGATCGACCAAATCACTATATCCACAAAACTATATACATTAGACACTTGAATATAATCCCCAAGTAGATGACCTTGGAATGTTAGTGTTAACTAGTACCCCCCTCCAAATTGTAAAGATATCCCTCATAGTTATAAATGTAAGGTATGGGGGCGGCACTAGGAACTTTTTTCTTAAGGGGGGGGGGGGGGGTCGACTGAAGGCAAATACGATATTGGAAAACAAGTCTTCGTTCCTTGGATGCAGAACCGTAAATCAAGTCATTGTCCAATCCTTCCCTAACTTCCAGGATGATACTAATTGGAAATATAGCTAACAAAAACATTTTCCTCATGTATATATCTCTTTTGAAAACAAATTATGGATTAAATAAAGCAATATACGTTTGAAAAGCGTCGACATCCTAATTGCTTTGCCGGTAAGGGATACATTTTGTGAAGATGGGGGACCCCAAATGCTCCAGCCTCTTGGTGCCGCCTCTACATACACGTAGTGCATTGTAGAAATCCCACCCTCCTACACATCGTGGTATTACTTAGTTAAGAATACACTTTTTAGAAAACGTCTTTGCTTGACTGTCCTCTTGCCGTTCACATAGATTCAGACATTGCACAATTACAGTTCATTCTCGGGCACAGACATCACGTTATCTACCAGTTAGAACGAATTGAGTTTGTTGCAGTGATATATATATATCTGTATCAACTTCGGGAATAAAGTCTATCAATTCGAAATTTATAATTAGTTTATTACTAGCTTTGCCTTCAGCTATCGAAAATCAGATCAAACTACACCAATAAGTATATCCCCACAGTTGTAGACAGTTTTACTTTGATATTTCACGTCATAGTCCGAGGCATACTTGAACTCTTAAGGAATAGTAATAGGCCGCCAGCAACGTTCATTTTGTCATGTTTGTTGGGTATTGTCCTTGCAAATCTAGTTTGCTTCTGTGTTTTTGTTTCTATTGGATCTTTTGTTTTTCGGCATTGGTCTTTTCAATTTGGTTCATTGCTGAGAACTTTTCTTTTTCTTGTCGATTCACTTCGAGTGAAACATATATGCTTCTGTTTTGCTTTCATCGAGAACCTGAGACATATCAAAGTCACCCAAACGAGACCGACACCCGCCAGCTACATCAGACTAATCAAACCATTTACGTTACACCTATTGGCCACGTATAAGCGAGTTCGTAAATAGGGACTTTTAGATTTGCACGAAGACAATGTGGATTGCTACGATCGACGCCCTTTTAATGCACTGCCTTGAATGGACGTCACACGTATCAGTCCACGCAAATCTAAAAGTCCCTAATAGCTCTGGACCGCATGACCCCAAAATATCCACAGATCTTAGACACGATGGATACTTCCCACCTGTGCAATTTAGAATAATCACTGCCAAAGTGATGGAGGTGCTTCATGAATACCTTTTGTTTAATGCCTCTTGAGAAGAATACTTCCACCTGTGTATCAGATAAATGTACTGTTGGTGCATAAATGAATACTGATTACATAACTTTCATGAGCACGATCCGAGTATTCGTTTCAATGGTTTTACAATTTGGGTACAAATGACCTTTATCTGCCCATGCGCAAATCCTAATTACGAACTCGCTTATTACTACCAGTCGTTTTTAAAGTTAGTTTGTCATCGAGTTTAGAGGGCGCTTCTCGCAACACTCAATGACTTTGACAAGCCATACCATTGTCATGACAGCAACGAGGCCTCGGCGAAGATTTTCGGGCAAACCCGGAGCGGTCACTTTTCACCAAGAGCGCTTTGCGCGATATCGCTGTCGTACACTTGTCAATTGCGAATTAATGAAGCAAAGGGCATTGTGTCCATGTTTGTACAATTATATGCATTAACGTGTTCCCTACTAAAAAAAACACAAAGTGAATAGACCGTTATTTGATACTTTCGTGAGTTTCGTCCGAAGCTCACAGCTTTTGCCAACAGTTCGTATGTTTATAACCAGCCTGCTTCGCGCGCAATACTAACGGATAGTAGCGAGTTTTCGCTCAGCGACGCGGCCGTCGCACACAGACCGCCCTTGATCCAACAAAGCGGTTTCGCTTTTCGGGGAGCGCGTACATACTACGGAGGTATTGCAATGGACGGGACTACACGACTAGCACAACTTGTCTCGACCAAGCCACAAAACGGCTTTTTATCATATGTCAACAAGTCATTATCCAGTTTTAAAACAATTCATGTTATAGTTAAGAAACCATAATAGCTCACCGGAGAGCCCTTCGCGTTGAAATTCGTCATCCTCATTTGCGTCCCCTGATCATCTTTGGTACAAGCTTGCTGATTGGCTGTTGACTCACTTTGGGCGTCGTTGAGAACTCCCGTAGATTTGGCCACCAACCGTTCTGGATTTCAATACCTCAGCGGCCACTCCGCTATTACAATAGTAGCTTCTCGGTTTTGCACACGAACCGTATTACAATAGTAGCTTCTCGGTTTTGCACACGAACCGCAGATTCTCCGTCCGAGTTGAGCTTGCGAAAGCTCCCTATTTTTCAGGGGCCGCACGCGACATGCGGATATAAGGAACCCTACAGAGCGAAGCGTTCTCGACCCTAGCTACCTCTTTTAGTCACGGGTGGAGTCGGTAGGGCGGTGTGACTGAGGTAGTAATTTGTAATCACTTGGTCAGCGTTGTCATGTGCCTTGCGGCTCCCATTATATAGTCTGTGTTCATTAAGGCTTTTTTACTAGATTTTTGGAATAATTTTGTTAATAGAATCGCTAAGTGTGATCACATTTTGACCTTTAACTAGGGATTTTTTTTAATCGAGATCCATATATGTTTTTAATTTGTCATTCAATTTATTAGGATTTCTTTATTTTATTTATTTATTTATTTATTTATTTATTTTTTGGTTATTTTTATTTTTTGGGGAGGGGGGCTAAAGCTTAGTGTGTTATTAAAAGTTTTGTTTCATTTATCAAAACAAGTAAAGAAACAATCTAAAATTTAAATACTGCTTTGGTATAGTTGGCGTAGAGTAAACCTAACACTCACAAATTATTTTTCACCTCATCCCAGAACTCAACCTTCTCTTCAAAGTGAAAACTAATTCATATCATTATGATACAAAAGGTGATATTTGGATATGTTAATAGTTACCTGTATTTTTAAATGTAAAATCAACTAAAACCACATTTATTTATTTTATTTTTCATAAACGTGCTAATTTCGTTGATTTAAGCAAAATTAAAATTATCTTGTTTTATGCTTGTATTCACAAAACAAAGATAAACACACAGAACTTTAAAATCGTGAATTAAAACAAGAACTATACGTGTAAAGATTGTTCTTTGGTTAGCGTCTCGTTATTTTTCTGGTTCTGTTGTTTTTTCAACGAATATATTCGTATTGCTGTTAGATTTTAACACAATTGCCAATTTCATGATCTTGATATTGTGATGTTGTAGTTCAAATGCTATTCGTTCAACGCTGCCATTTCTCTTGTATCATGTTCGCCGAAACAACAGATTGTCGATCACTGTGGAATTCATGTACATTTTTGTATAGACAATATCACTTTACTTTCTTAGTTAGAGTCGCCCTTTCTACTTTCTCCTTATTTTGGTCCTAGTAGTTACGCTGTACCAACCAATATATATCATTTTAGCATTTTTGTCCTCGCCCACAGGCTTTTCTTCATATATTTTCTTGTTCTTTCACGAACATTTTATTTCAATCTCAGTTTGTTTTTAGCTCATCGACATGTTTATATTTATAGAACAAGTCGTTTGTTTAGATCTGTCCGTTTGTAGATGCTATTCATATATTCAGTATTATTTCTAAAAGAAACAGTTTACTTCTATGAGCACTACATTTATTTGCGCACAGTAACCACGGTATTACACACATGTAATTCATTTATGATGCAGATTATAGCCATATCTACAATATCAATATGTTTATATTCGTGGAATTAGAGAGTTAAAACAAATATTTTTCATGGTTGCGTAGCTTATATTTTAGGTAGAAAGTATAGCAATAACGTTCTATTAACGTTATGAATTCATTTGATGGTAGATCGCCACCCCACCCCTCAAATCTTGCTCCAATCCCACATTTGTATGGTATAATTGTACTATGTTTTGCATGATTTTAGAGCATCACCCCTTCCCTTTCCCCTCTCCCACTCCTCACGAACTAGATACATGTTGTCCATTGTGATTGTGTAATACCACCCTTCATGAACACCAAGGCATTAAAACCATTTTGGCAACCCGCACATGCAACCCCACCCTTACCCCTCATCACAGTTGTGTTTAGCTGTTAAGTGGATGTCTTCGGTGTTTCGTTAATTGATCAGTCAGTACAAATAACACTTGGAATTTTACTTTTGACAATAACGTTCGTTTTTTCCCCGTCTTGTTAATCTTTATAATACAACTTGTTTTTCCCCGCTCTCTCCCTTTTGTTTCTTCAATGCTTACCCGATGATAAATGTTTCTTCCCATCCTTTGTTTTTATGTTTCTATCTTAACCCCACTTACAACTTTCCTTCTATTATACGTTTATCTAACATTCTCCCCAACCCTTTACATCACTAAACCCCACCCTTCTTGTAAACATCACGCCCTTCTTGTCAAATGACTATGGTAACCACCTCCCTGTGTGTGTCTTGCCCCTCCTCCTTTGGTTTGTGTCCCTCCCCCTTTTCCAACTTGGATTACAACACGAAGCTGTCAAGTGGACATGTTCAAAAGCGATGCACATTTCGTGTTCAACAGTAAGGGGTCGACGAGGTTAGCATTAAAGAATGGTTTCCTATTTTTTTTCTCATCCATTTATGTGTGAAGAATGATTTTTTTTCTTCCATATTTCGCTTTCTCTTTCTGGCTTAGGGTTTCTGTATATCATTGCTGCTTTAATTTTTCTTCCTACAACTTGCCTCTAATTCTGACGGTAACTATTTAAGAAGTTAAGTTACATAATACACAGTGCAGACAAGCATCGGTTCTAAGGCTACACAACTCAAAATTGTTAGTAATGTACAATTCAAGAAGATGCATACTTTACACAAAATATGTACACATTGTTTAAGAAGGGACGTTGATATTTAATGCAGTTCATTAAAAACGTTGGTCTTAATTCAACAAATATTAAACAAAATATATGTAAACAAAAAACGGGGTCAGCAAACTTAAGTATGCAACCTTTAAGCTCTTTTGGTACTGACATACAATTAGAATGCAGATGAACTACTAAACTAATTATAAATTATCAATTTTACTTTAGAGCATCAAAGCTTCAGTTGTTTGTTTCTAAAACCATTTCCTCGTTTTAAAATGAAACAATTCGATATTTTATCAAGAACTTTAGATAAACGACTCAGTTTAGAGGCAAGTTTCATTGCATGTACATATGGTGATTGATTGTAATTAAGCTGATGGCTACCATACGAAGCGCTTTCTAATCTATACTGGAAGACATCATCACACATATTAGTTTATTCTTCTGGTAGTTTGCTACTTCTTTTCGGAGCATGAGCTTCTTTGGCAACTTGTTTACAATCTTGCTGCATAACTGCTTGTCATGACCTTTTATTCTCTTCTATGGAAAAGTTTCCGTAACTTAGTTCATTCTCTGTAGATAGATAATCAGTAGACGTAGTAGTAAATATTTATTCATTATTCAATGTACTTACAATGTATTTGAAATTCGTTGCAGGGGAGCTGAAGTATACACTGTTAAGTATCAACTCATGTGAAATAATGAGAAATTCTATAATAATTTAAGTTCTTTATTTCCCTCTACACAAAATGGTATTATGGTGTTACTTTTGCTAAGGTATCACTATGACTAGGTGAATATACATCAATCTTAATAGCTACAGCTATAGATATTATTTGTTTACATCGTCAAGGTAAATGTTCAGTAGAAGTATTTCTCCCGATGCCATTCCATTCCATTAACACTTTCCGAAAATCAACATGTTGAAAATGAGAATGACATTTACTGCAAATTCAAAATCATCATCATGCACAACCTCAATGGACTACTATACGAATATATGACATCCATCGTACATTGTAGATATATACCATTTTCCGACATTTGGATACAGACATTTGTACAAATAAAGATCATTGGAAATGAAAGGTACTGTGGCATAAATTGATCTTTGTTGTAAACTCATGAAGCATTGTGTCATGCTTTTGTGCATGGTCAAATCAAAGTTGAAAAGCAGTTTTCATTTGACTCGAAGAGACAGCCCATATGAATGTTTGCTCTTCGGATTTTCATCATAAATCATCTTTTTGCCGTTTTTCCTTTTCAACCGACAGTATAGTATGTAATTATTTTTCATATTTGGCTGTTCATGACTCTCATAAGATAAGGAAATAGTCATCCTAGATATTTTGTGGATAATTATTTCCCATTCTGTCCTATTAAAACAAAAGATAGTTTGTTTACGGATCTGATTTTAGTATGAAGATACAATATCATAAATCCATTGTAAATAGAAAAAAGTAATTGCTCCAATCATTGAAATGAAAGTATCTGATGATTCTTAATTAGGAAGAAGATAAAGGTTTTTGACGAGATCTATATTCCTTTCCCGCCCCCCCCCCCCCCAAAAAAAAATATATATAATAATAATAATAATTAAAAAAAATAATTGTATTTTCATCATTAGCTTCATAGTCCATACAGTTAAAATCAAATGTATTGTAATTATTATTTCAAAAAAGATTTTTTTTTTGTTGGTCTCTGCTTCCTGTTGAATAGCCAAAGTATGATCTTGCTTTGTTATTCTTCTCATTGATCTATTGATTTATTTATATATCTATTTATTTGTTTACATCGGTTGTGGCTATCATTTGTGTTTTTTATCATTTTTATTCATCATGCTCATTATTGCCTTCATATTATCTTCTATCGCATATCATATAAATTTGGCTATCTTCTCTGCAAGCTTCTAGACAGGCCTATTCAGTAGCAGCTTAACTAATACCTAGGTTGCGGGCAAACTCTCGTTTAGAATACGACAGTATCAAATAGACTTTCAACTAACTTGCGCTTCTTAGATTATTTAATTTTCTTAGCATAGGCCTATATTATGCTTACAACTATCATAATCCATATAATTTTCGTAGATATTGATTATTATTGAAATGTACGTTACAGGTGAGTAAATTTATTTGATTTCAGTTCCTCTCATGGTATTCTATGTCATAACTAAAATATGTATATACGTACAACTGGAAAAACTTCCCAGAAATTGCCTGTAAAGTATAAGTAGATTAAAGTTGATATTTCCAAAGATAGACATGTAATTCTAATGTTGCTGGTCATGAGGCTCTTTTAAGCTTTTAAATTTATTTTAAAATTCATCTTCTATCATCTAAACAGCATATTGAACATCCTTACGAATATTTTCGATGTCTACCCCCCCCCCCCCTAAAAAAAATAAAATCCGGACAATAACAACGCCGAGAAAAAAGAAGAATAAATAACTTTCATTGAGCATTACCTGCAACTCATATATTTAATTTTTGTAAGAGGAGTTGTGTCAAACTCAAAGACGAAAGCCTAATTCGATTATCAAGTTTTAGCACTTCCTATTGGATTAAAGTTTCAAAGATAATAAGTCTTAATATAAGGCTGTATATAATTATACTTTTTTTTTATGAGTTAATATATCTTATGGGAGTTGAAATCCTTAAAGTATTAATGAACGATGTATCTTATTAAAATGTGGTCCAATGGACTTAAAATGTCAGTGTGTGCAGTAATACCGCTTTATGAAATGTAAATAAATGGTATTACTATTAATTATACATTTTGGCATTTGTGGAGACTACGTATATTTTCATACCGCAGTGTGTAAATGTGTTCATCAATTTCTGACGAAAAGCAGATTTTTTTATTATTAGGGTCATTGGACTATGCGTTCGGTTGATTGTCGAATCCGGAGAATTACCTGGGTTCGTTCTGACTCGTTTGGTACTCTTCTCATTTTGTAATTTCGAGTCAGTTTGTGATTTTAATCCGACTAATCTTCTTACCTTCCCTTGCGATGTTCGAGCAGCGACGACGGTGCGCAAGCCGCTCCTGCCGTGGACATGCCGGTGGACGAGGTGTTCACGCTCCCGTCACACGAGTACATTCAGTCGCTATACTGGGCTGCGGCAACGATGACATCTACGGGCTACGGAGACATCAGCGCGCATTCGACCATCGGCCGCGCCATCGCCCTGGCTGCGATGCTTGTGGGACTCCTCCTCTACGGCTACTGCCTGTCCTCCATCGCTGCTACGCTGGCAAACTCTGATGCTCCAAGGTTAGTGATGACATTGTTTTTGTAATATTCTTTGATGTACAGGCGAGGCTTTATATAATCATGATTTGTTTTCATTTTTGTTAACAAATCAAACAAAATACATTTCAATATATTAATAATACTTTCAGGAAGAAAAAAAGATAATAAAACAATTAAACTAGACAACAATCCTTGAGCTACAGAAACATACACATAAAAGCACTTATGATTTACCACCTGTTTTTTTTTTTATAAAGCTGTACGTAAAGTTACGCATGACTTTACAAATGACTTATGAAAAGCCACATGGGATGCTCAATCATTTTTAACTGCATCAACTAAAGTTGAACTGTGCAGATGTGCATTAACATTTTTATTATAACAATCAATTTTAATATACAGTATATTTTTTGCTATAATTTGATTGAGGTTATTGGAAATATAGTCACACTTTGTTAAAATATTAGGAAAAAATTTGGGCATCCTATCTGGCACTTCATATTCAAGTTGTTCGTATAGTCATGCGTAACTTTACATACACATTTATGAAACACCCCCCTGTTGTCATTAGTTGAAGTATATGTTTTCAATTAATTGGTCTATTTCATATATTTCTATTTTGTATGTTTGCTATGATTGATTTCTCAAGTACTTTTAGGTTGTACCAAGAAAACCCAGTGCAATCAAAGCATCTGACAGGCAATGGGTTACAAAAATTTCTGCTGCATTGGTTCTAAAAGCAAGAGTCACATCATTTGACAAAAATGAGCTCAATTTGTTCCTGAAATTCAAAATGTGAATGTAAATTGTGAAGGTATGATTTGGTCAATCGCTGATTAAAAAGGATTATTTGAGATTTATGCATTTAAACCTGATAAAACCAAAAGGATATATAGAAGAACTGGAAGAATACCTGTCTTAATCCTTTTATTGTTTTTAATTGCTTTCTACAGAGTGGGTTTCCAGGAGAAGCTGTTTGCCGCTCAGGATTTCATGAAGAAACACAACTTGACCCCAGATCTTCAACAGAGGGTTGTCAACTATCTCAGTCTGGTCTTCAGAAGACACAGGTATGTTTGCTTAAAATTGTTCATGCGTGGGTAGGCCTATATAGTCGTTTGTGAAGTAGGCAACTTGGTGAACACTGAGCCAACAGGTATTGTGCTTCCGTACGGACGTAGGCATCAAGGGACAAAGAGAGATGGTCATCAGGTTCCATGTGTAGAAGGTTATAATTCACTGACACCAGACTTGGTGGACATTGCACGCAGCTAACCCGTAGCCCCAGTTTCTCAGAGAGTCTACGGGTGAGAGAAATGTAAGCAATAACTTTTCTGTATGGGGAGATGGGTGGAAAATGCAGCTCATTACACAAGGCCTCTTGGTCATAAAAGTGAAGGCTAATCCTGGTGATTGGCAACACCTGAGTGGTGTCAAATTCCCCATGAAAGCCCACTTCTACATGCATTGGTTGACATTTTAATTCATCAATAGTAATTCCATTTTAGGTTAAAGAAAATGAAGTAGCAATGGAAACTGAAGACAGCATCAATTATCTGGTGCCTCTTTTGACAAGATATATCCTAGATAAGAGGAATATTTTGCCAGATGAAAACTTTCGTTTAAAATAAAAGGATGCATGTCAATTCATTCCACCAAAATGGATAACTTTCCTTACTTTTTGTTTGGTAGTTATTCAGGAATTGATCTTAACTGACGCCCTGACAGCTCTCCATTTAAAGGTAAAGACCAGTAATGGTCATGCGATTGCATTGTGAAAGAAACGTTGTGGAATCGATCAGAAAAGGTTGCATCTAGCATCTAGCATCTGCGAGGTTCTGGGATCATCAAAATGATAAGAAATTTGGCCCATTCTTCGTAAAGTTACAAGCACTATACACAGAAAGATGTATATGGGACTACCCTATATCTCTCACACGACCATGAGAGAAACAAATTTACCAAATATATGAATTTTTGAAATTGGGGCGTTACCAATACTGGTCTTTACCTTTAAGATTTGTTTTGGCCCTAACTTTGTTAAAAATGATCAGTGCTCTTTTTCAGGATAATTGAGTACGGTAAAACCATTTTTTACCACTGCATTCTTGTTATTTCCTTGACAGAGGAGAAGCCATCCCAGGTGGAGAGCGTGTCATGCATGACATGCCCATTCAGCTCCAGCAAGACATAGCCTACCAGGATGTACATGAGACACTCAGCAAGGTAATAGCTAGTCCAGGGCCCTGTTTCATAAAACTTGATATCAATAACAAGTTACAAGCTACTGTTATAAGCTACTGAAATCATGGCATCTGATTGACTGAGAGCTGATTTGTCATAGAAATTTAGCAGTTGTTATAGATAACAAGTTTTGTGAAACGGACCCCAGATTCTGTCCCATTTTTAAAAATATTTGTTGTCCTTCACTCATCTATGTCCTCCTATATACACATTAGGCCTAAAAAAAAAATTGATGACTTGGCGTAACGGGTCACTGAAAATTAGGGTAGGTAGGGCAATTTTTATTTTTTTTTGTTGTTGTTGTTGTTGTTGTTGCTTATATTTGCATACATGAAATTAGCCATTCATACACATACATACATACAGTGGCGTAGATAGGTCCTCAGACCTTGGGGATGATCTGATGAGAGGGGTAGACCACAATATGTTCAAATAACTCCACGCACACACACACACATATATGGACACACACATATATGGACACACACACTGTGTGAGCAAAGTGAGCAAGAAATTGTTGAAATCTTGATCACCTTGGAACCTGGGGGATGCATACATACACCTGGCCCCCCCCCCCCCCTGCATACATACATGTACATGTACATACACCCTCATGCACATAAAATGCAAACATACGAACGCATTAATAGGTTTCCAACAGACCCCAGCCTGAGATATCTCAGACACTGTCTTCAACAGGATAAACAGGTGAATATGTAGGTTTAAAAGGGGCTGTTCACAAATATTAGTATTTTCACAATGTGTACGAAGGTATAACTATGGCGTACCTGCCCGCTGCACTCGGCGCGCGAGCTGGCCCAAACACGGCGCGGCAAAGCCCAGAACGAAAGCAACAAACATCCGGGTTTTCCCCACTGCGATATCGATATTTACGCAATCGCAATCGGATAAAAAAAAAAAAAAAAGCGTAGGGTCGGGCGGGTTACGCCAAGTCATCAATTTTTTTTTTTAGGCCTTACACAACCCTGTGTGGTTGCGCTTTTCCCGAAAATATCCCTGCCATTAGCGAGGGTAAGAATGAAAGGCAAGGACTGTCTCTGTTTAAGCGTTGAGGGTGTGTTGATTGGGCGTGTCACACATAAACAGTCCAGGCAGTGGACTAAGTAATAGCCCAATTTCCAATGTAACGTTTACAATGCTGCTAATGGTGTGAATGTGTTTTTCTTCTCGAAAGATAACAACTCTTCATGAATATCAAGCTTTAAGACCACTGATACTGTGAAGATTAACAATATCAATAAAACAGAAAAGGGGAAATAAAACCTGGGTTGATAATTGTCTTATGTGCTTTCATAGGTGCCATCGTCCAAGGACTGACTCTTAATTCCTTCACATGTTTAGTCTGAAACTACATGTCTTTAATAGTTGTGATATATGTTTGGTTGTTTGGTGGTGCTCCGAGAATGATGTTTCATTTGCTATTTCTGATTTTTTAGTTGACGCCCTTTTGGCTCCAAACATACAGGCGACCTCAGGGGTGGATTCTAAATGCAGAACATGAAGCAATCCAACTCTCATGACATGCTTAATGTTACTTATTTTGTTCTAGGTGCCACTGTTCAAGGAGTGTGACTCTAACTTCCTGCGCATGCTGGCACTGAAGCTTCATGTGTTCATCTTCATGCCTGGTGATGTTGTCGTATATCAGGGGGATATGGGCCGCGAGATGTACTTTATCAGAAGAGGTACCTGTGAGGTAAGTCTACCAAGAACTCAATTTTAAATTCATCTTTATTGAAGGAAAAATAAACACCTACTGGTAAATGATGACTGATTTAGCTTGAGTAAGCACTAAAAGCATTAGAAAAACTGAAAAAGTGGCTATGATAAAAAATAGAAAATGAGATGAGATGTCTCCAAATCACTGTGATGAAATCTCACTAACTGCAACAAATCCTGAAAGAGCTCCTGTCAAAACAGAAATCATGTTTCATGTTTAGAACTTAAAGCTACATGCAAGATGTACATGTAACTCATCAGAAGATCTGAGGTAAACCTACCTAGGACCCAATTTCTGTTTAACCGTATTAATAGTTCAGTTCCCTTGCTCTTCAAGGGATGCGCCCTGAGCTCTAACCGAATATGCTGTTTGAGAAATTAGTTCTTGTTTCTTTTCATATTATTCATGACAATTATTTTTCCAATATATGAATCTTGCCAATACATTTGAAAAGCTTTACAAACCTCCATCTCCAATATTGTTACTGTTTATCCGTGTTGCTTTGTTCCATTTCCCTGCTCTTCCTTCCCAGGTTTTGTCAAAAGATGGCAATCACTTGATGAGCAACATTAAATCTTCCCCGCACTTCAACTAGTTTAAACAAACTACTCTTTAACCGAATACATGTTTTCTCGTCACATTTTCTGCCCAGGTTTTGTCCAAAGACGGCAATCATGTGATGAGCAACATTGGACCTGGCCAGTACTTTGGCGAGGTTGGCCTAATCTTTGGGGATTACCGCACGGCCACCGTGCGTGCAGCATCATACTGTGAATTGTTGATGCTGAAGCGAGTGGATCTCGACCGGGTGCTCAAGTTCTTCCCTCTGATTGAGAAGTAAGTTTAAAGTTTTCTGTATGGTTTCATTTTTTCTAGCGATGATTTGTCCAGGCTTTAATTTGTCAAAAATAGAAGGTTAGGCTTACGGTTATGATTGAGTTTTTAAGTTGGCTTCAAATGAAGTTTTGGATCCAGGGATAAAGTTTAGGATTTGTTTGGTGAAATAAATACCTGAATCAACTGTCTCATTTGCATGTGTTATACAGCCCACAATAGTAATAATATATTGATAGAAATATGTCCTGTTTACCCAGGATAGCCTCATCACTATTCATATTGTTCTCCCTGAGGGCCCTGCAATCATATCATTACCCGGTTTTAGCCGAGCTACCATGTAAAAGAGCTCCAGCATTCAAGGAATTAATTCCTACCGGGTAGTACCCATTTACCTCACCTGGGTACAAAGCACAATTCTATACAAAATCTTGGGTATGCCTTGATATTACAGGGCTTGCCCTTAACTTTTTTTTGAGGTGGCCAGCAGGGCCACTTGGGTAGGAGATCTGGGTGGCCAAATGGATTTTCAGGTGGCCCCACTTTTATGCGTTATTAAATAATGCAAATGTTTGATAAAAAAATGCATAAATTATACGTGTTAAAAGCAGCATGAGCTGCATTTAATAATGAAAGGTGAGTGACTCTTTAGACTCTCATTCCAAATCCTCTCTCTTTGTTTCTATACTTCTGTCTCAACTTCACTTCAATGTTTTTCTCCCTTTCTCCTTGACTATCATGCATCACAAGGACCCCCTCCCCCTTAAGTTAGGATTGTACAGGGCACACAAGGCGCCAAACTTCTGCTTTTCTTTGAGCTCCAAGTTCTGTTGGAAGATATAAAATTGATTGTATATTTACTTGACGTTGTACTTCTATTCTGAACTGAATAAATGGTATTTTTGTAATTTATTATTTTGATATTTTCTGGTTATTCTGGATTGGATAATCAGTCAATAATCATGCAAAAATACATGCAGTTAAAGAGGACCACACACGGAAAGATTAGCACCAAGTCATTCAAAATAATTTAAGTCGGAATTTCTTCTTTTGTTCTTTTTTTCTTCAAGACAACATTTTATTGCACTGCATGTTTTCTTAGCATGGACAGTGAAGAACATGCATGTAATTATATATGGGCTACCCGCCCTTGAGTCAGTTACCTATAAGAACAAACTGAAACAACTAAATAAATTAGGATGGCTGCAAATTGCCTTTTCGGTTTTGGCAAGGTACTTTCAAGGTGTTACCCTGTAAATCAAGTGATTAAATGCTTCTCTGTACACCAAGAAACAAACACAAACACATGCCAATTAGCACCAGTCCTGTGGAAGAATAAGTTTTGGCAAAAAGCTAAATAAATATAAATACATGTATGTAAATATATTAACAACACATTTTTTTTGTTTGTACAATAGCATGAAAGGCAGGTTAACTTGCAGATGATCGTTTTGATTGCCAAAAATAAATTAGATGCTGAGTGACTAAACATTTAAACTCAACTAAAGTTACCTCATTCAAGAACAAACTGAAACAGCTAAATAAATTGTAAGGCTGTAAATTGCCTTTTCGGTTTTTGGCAAGGTACATGTACTTTCAAGGTATTGCCAGTAACCCTGTTACTAAAAATGCATTCAGTCAAGTGATTAAATGCTTCTCTGTACAACAATAAACAAACATGGACTAAAAGGAGCACCAGTCCTGTGGAAGAATAAGTTTGGGTAAAAAGCTATTATAGGAAAATATAAATATGTAATATATCAACAACACATCTTTTTTTTTGTACATGAAAGGCAGCTAGGTTAACTTGCAGATGATTGTTTCGATTGCCAAAAATAAATTAGATGCTGACTAAACATTTAAACTCAACTAAAGTTACCTCAAGAACAAACTGAAACAACTAAATAAATTGTAAGGCTGTAAATTGCCTTTTCGGTTTTGGCAAGGTACTTTCAAGGTATTGCCAGTAACCCTGTTACTAAAAATGCATTCAGTCACTCAAGTGATTAAATACTTCTCTGTACAACGAGAAACAAACGCAAACACATCGACTAAAAGTAGCACTAGTCCTGTGGAAGAATAAGTTTTGGCAAAAAACTAATATAGGAAAATATAAATGTGTAATATATTAACAACACGTCCAAAGACATCTTTTCTTTTTTTTTACATGAAAGGCAGGTTAATTTGCAGATAATTGTTTTGATTGCCAAAAATAAATCAAATGCTGACTAAACATTTTAAGTAACTCAAGATTTGATAAAACAAGTTTCAAGTCATATTGGTTTCCCGACAAATGCGGCAAACCATGACGCCGTTGTCGTCGTCGTATGACAACCACTTGAAATCTCGTTCCCATTCTTTTCGGTACGTGCGTTTCCTTTTCTCATTCTCGTACTCTTCCCTTGCTTCCCTTTTTCTTTTGTCCCGATCTTCTTTAGGGTTAGACACATTAAGGAATCGCCACATCTTTAGAAGACTTACTTTTAGATCATTCTGATCGACTTTTGCTCAGGTAGAAAACAAACACATGTACAAGTTGTACAGCGGATAACGAAGCCTGTACATGTATTAGCACGTGGAGGACCATTTAAAACTAATATTTGCATCTCGTTCCGTACATTTCAACCAAGTGATTTACTACTGATGATCGATGATAAATTTCATATTATTTATTATTGTATTATTATTCATATTATCTCAAGACTCAAATATATATTTTTCTAATTTCTATATAATAGCCGCCTATTTTATAACGGTAGACTTTTGATAAGTATTGTAAGACTATATCTTGAATCTTCTACGTAACAATACCAGAGTATATTATATACCTCACTTAAGAAATCCAGCCATCTGATTGGTCGAATTGCATTCATAAACTTCAACTGTTCCTGTAAAATTCTCGGTAACCATGCATAAAACATTTCAATATTTTTAATAACCATGGTTACTCCATGGTTACCCCATAGGTTTACATGTTAAAAAATGGTTTGAGCGATGGAGGATACCTTATGTGTGCGAAGGATTGGTCGGTAATTTCAATACAATTGAATCTCGATCGATCTTACCGACAATTTTATCTTGCATTGTTGACATGAAGACGAAAATAAACTTCCAAAAACCAAAAAACAACATCTGCCGATAGATCTTGATCTA
Source organism: Strongylocentrotus droebachiensis (assembly GCA_035222895.1). NCBI lineage: Eukaryota > Metazoa > Echinodermata > Echinoidea > Camarodonta > Strongylocentrotidae > Strongylocentrotus > Strongylocentrotus droebachiensis. Next base: position 69,790 of record JAVYIG010001962.1, read on the forward strand.
AGTTCGTGCCAATATGCATTGCAAAAGTAAAAGAAGAGTCCGTATATGGAGCTTTTGCGAAGCATTGATCACACGCGAAGCCGGTTTCAATTCATTTTAATGTATATATCGTACAAAACTGCCAAGCATGTAACCACCGCGCGATGGCCGAGAGGTCTGAGGCGCTTACCTTAGATACATCACCTTTTGTACGCAAGAGTTCGAATCCCGTCTTCGACAAAAATGAAAAATATTTTTTATTTTTTATTTTTTAGTCTATTTTTTTTCGGCATATAAAAGTATTAATGACTGCTTTAATATTCGAGAAATAGTTGTTTTCATACGCTCTCGGGAAGGTTACAATTGGGCTATTCCCCTCGGCAAGCCTCGGGGAATAGCACAATTCTAACCTTCCCTTGAGCGTAATAAAACAACTATTTCTCTCAAAGCAGTCATTAATACTATACTATTGCCTTTCCCTGATCTAGTGTTATTAAACAAGGTGGTAGGACCTCCACATCAATTGTTTCAGAAAAAGGAAAGTCACAATAAACACAAATTTTTTTTTTTACTTGGCCTTATCGGCAATCATAAAAGTCTCGTAAACAAACTGTCAGAGACGGGGCTGCGTTACCTCGATCCGTCTATCGCTCTCTCTTATGCCTGAATCACATTTCCTCTACGGAGCCCGTACGATGTTTAAAAACAGCCGTTTAAACCAATTTCGTACGAACCACACCGTACGAAATTGGTCGAAACGGCTGTTTTTAAACATCGTACGGGCTCCGTAGAGCTAGAGGAAATGTGATTCAGGCATTACTGCTCAAATAATTTACGCGTCAGTGGACAGGGATACCTCGCATACATGATTGTTATGTACAGGACACAAGATAAGATTTTAGCAAATTATTTGCCATTTGTTTTCCATCAAAATTCATGGCCCTGATTTTTTTTTATTATTTAGGCCTTATATATATTTAGTTAAAAAGGTCCATGTAGTGCTACAAATAAAACGTGAACATCCCCCGTTTAACTTAAACTAATGAACATCAATGATGATTGCTACCTAGTAATAACAGATCAATTATTCAATCGATAATCACGGAAAATTAACAACAGAACAGCGTACATTATCACCAACAAAGCGTACCGCCGTAGGCCTACGTTGTTATCAAACAAAAAACACGTGAAATTCTCATTTTATGAAGCTCGCACGGCTTCCACACGTACACACTGATTGAGTTACCTTTATTTTCAATCAATATTACCTCCACCAATCATAATGTCAAATACCAGACACACCCATTGTTGTTCCCTCGTTGCTTAGTATAGTCCACAATTAGTCGCAAATACACCAATCACGATGCTGGGATTTGGGAATCCCCATCAACTTACCCGCACGAAATCTCATGCGCAGTTTGTTGAGAAGAGCTGTGCTGCAATGCGGATATCGACAGCTGCCCTATACGCGGTAGCATACTATATGATAGCGCTACGCCTATGTACCGGCCGGGCCGGGGTGGCGGCGGCGGTGTGTACAGTACCTACGCGACGGCGTGCATCGTTTTTATAAAGTTAGTATGCGAAACGAAACATTTCCTTGTTTGATAGATCGGATTGCGTCGCTTGGAAAAGCTTGGAAAAATAAATGTCGCCTCGGTTTCGGGTAGATCTAAAGGTTAAACAAGTTGTTGATAAATAATTTATATATTACTGTCCAAATATTTGGGTGGCCAGCCGGGCCATCTAGTCGGTGATTTCAGGTGGCCCGACAGCGTTTCAGGTGGCCATTGGCACCGGGCCACCGCTAAATTCGAGGCCTGTATTACATTTTCCTCTTTTTAATAATCAATGCTAGTCTGAAGAAATGAAATCCTGAATCAGTGATTTGTCTATTTTTCGTCTATTCTTTGTGTGTTTACAGGCAATTCTCAGATGCGGCAAGGAACCAAGGCCATCTTAGAGAGCTGAGAGATGCATCCAAAGTGGATAAGAAACCAGTTGAATTCAGTAAGTCAACATCTAGATCTAGCAGTCTACAAGAATTATTTTAAAAAGCCTCTGCTTTCTTTGTTATGCAGAATTCCTAGCAATATGAGTAATTGTGAAGCACTAGAAAATTAGGTTATCGATCTAAGTTTGAGTGAAGATTGGCATATGGAGAGCAATAAAGAAACCACAAAAAAGGGATGTACCTAACTCTTCCTTGAATCTTTGGGAGCTAAAAATTGTTCCCTTATTGCTCCGCTCTAGTAGATCGAAAATTCTTCATTAAATCGAAAGCAAACATGTATCAATTCACAAGAAGGCTCTACTTCATTAGATTTATTTGATTATTTATCCACAAATTATTGTTGATTAATTTGTCCTTGTTTTCACGAAGTGACGGTAGTTAGGAAAATCGTCACGCAAAGTGAATGCAATTTTTTTTCACTACCGTCACTTCGTGAAAACAGCGATGAATTGTCTAACAATATACTTGGAGAAGCCTTTGGTAAAAAGGTTTGAATTTATTTGGAATTAGTTAGCTTATAGCGCCATGATAAACCATATTGATAACAGATAGGGCTGAATTATTGGTGATTAAGTGCTGTGCCTGTTCCATGGCAGAAGCATTTACCAACAAAATTACATGTACATGAAAATGTAAGTGTCTTGCAATAACTCAATTTAAATGACATTGATATAATGAATGTACTTTGTAGCCTCATCGTTTAGAACAATGTTTTTAGCTTCTGTTTAACCAAATGATAATGAATATTTTGTAAAGTCATTGTATATACAATTTTGTTTTCAATCCTTAGTTCGAAGGATAAAACATTTTGATTAAAAAACTCCATTTATTTTTTCGGAAAACTAAAACAAGAAAAACCTCATGGCAAAGCAAGAATAAATCATTTGTGTCAAAAAGCCAGTCACTGTCACAGGATGTATAACTCTGGACCTGTGTTACAAAGAGTTGATATCAATCACAACTTATTTGCAATTGATATCAATCACAACTATTTATATCAGAGATAGGAGATTACAAACTTGCGATTAATTTTGATCAATCGCAACTCTTTGTAAGACGGGGGCCCAGATCATAAATATTGTGATGTTGTTGTTGACAGCTCCTGGTACTGTGTTGGAGCCAGAAGATGATGAGGATTCTGAAGACATGTCTCTCTATCCTGCAGCCACCTCTCTCAGACCGGTAGATATCTCCATCAAGGTCTTTGACAAGTAAGTCTCAAGTGTCAATTTTCATTTAAATACATCAGCAGACAAATGTATGACATCACATAACATGAATTATACAAAGTGAGGAAGGCAGTGACTGAAAAAGAAATAAACCTTGTAAGAGGCCAACCCGTTAAGAAAACAAGATACAATATGATACAATATGTAACATAAAAACACATAAAAAAGGATCACCAAGAAAGATAAGAAATGAAGTACCTAACCTAAAAAACTAATAACTCTTCCTAATCACTCCTTGAATGCACTGTTTACCGTTGGTGGCATCTCTCTGTATTGTAAGCTGTACGTTTACCATGGGTAGAGTTTTAACCAGCCTGAATATTTAGTCTTATACAGCTCTTAATGCGGGACTGCACTACTTTTAGCTACTTGCGCCCTCTATATAGCAAACAATGCCTAAGCGGTACTCGTTGGTCCCCCATGATCCCCTTTTTCTTATGTTAGTTGAGAGCTGATTTGATGAGATACCCACCTGTCAGTGACCATGCAGGGAGGTCTAATCCCTCATGGCCAAACTAGTGCAGACTGGCTTGAACATTCAATAAGGGTCCAATGACCTTAACATCTGGTGTCATAGAAGTCCTTTCATATGGATAAATAAATGACAAGAGATAGTATAGTCATTAAAAAATTCTCTCACAAATATTTTTATTATTATAATCACAAGTTGTGATATTTAATAAATGCTTCTCTTCTGTTCAGGAAAAGTGAGGATTTCCAGGAGCCGTTCCAGGAGATCAGTCTGCTGAGTCGTCTCTTTGCCAAACTTCTCATGAGGTAATAAAATATCCTGCTCTTTACACCAATGAAAGAATGGGATACCCAATGTTATGCCCAGTCATCTAAATCCAAATAAAAAGATGATAATAATGATAATAATGATTTTGATCTATAATGTAATAATAATAATAATGAAATAAGGAGCATGATAAAGATGTCAATTTTGATAATATATCTGTGTTTCTTTATTTCGTCACTGTATTAGCTTACCACGGTACTCAATCTATTAATCATCATTACAATGTACTGGTATGCCTCGTTTAGTTCAATGTTATATATAGATATAAACTCTTGATTTGTATTTCTATTATGTTTTCTCATCAACCTAACTAGTCGTGCTTTCATCCCGAATGGAACGTGCTTCAAGCGTTGGGAAGCTATCCGTGTTGCCGTGGCAATCCTGGCTGCCTTCACGGTAACCCTTCAAGCGGCTTTCCTTCACATGAACATCGGACTTTGGGTCGTCACCTACGGCCTAGATTTCATCTGCTTCGTTGACATGTAAGAACTGCAAATAATTTGTTACCAATACCAGTAAAACCTAATTAGTTAAAAATGATGTTGACTAGAATTAATTACTAACTTCTATTCCAAGAAATAAACTTTTCCTTCATCGATCGACTCCATTGACAGATTGGGAGCCCTCAGCAGATTCCGCTCAGCTTTAACCTGTTTTACATTAGCATATGCATATTTTGCAAAACCATTGTCCATTAGCCTATTCAGCATCAGCATAAATATACTATCACATACGTGGTTGTTTTACTATCACCATGACTGTCAGGTTATGCAATCTATCATTTTTCATTTTGACCTTATTTAGACCAATCGTGTTGCTAGATTTTCACTTAGTGAGATATAATCTGTTCTACCACATGTACATAAACTGATAGGAGCTTGGTATGACAACTTTTTTGTTTGATTGAACAGGTACCTGAAGTTCCACACTGCATTCTACAATGAGAGCAACGTGCTAGTCACTCATCCATTGTCAACTGCAAAGCACTATCTGAGGTAAGCATTATCAGTCATGTGCTAACTTTATTATCACATACTGGCCTCTTTCTAGGGTGGGAATTCTATCTATCCTTCTGGCTCGGAACAGACGGTATGTTTCTACTGATGTACATTTGACCGTGTATAGAATAATTGAACCTTTTTGGGTGTACGTGTTACACATTTTCATGCTTGAGAACAGCCAATTCTTTTACGCAGTCTATTTAATCTGATAAAAACTCTGATGATATTTCTCTCATTTTCTCATAGAACCAACTTCCTGATTGACGTTCTTGCTTGCTTCCCAACCGAGCTGATAGCTTATGCATTGATTGGAAATTTCTCTCGTAAGTACAACAAAATTAACCTTGTTCACTTTCTATTTTTCCCTTAAGTTCATTTTATGTCATTACGGATTGGAGATTTCTTTTTTAAATACACAACAAAATTACCTTGTTCACGTTTCATTCTTCTCTCAACTTTAAAGTTCAAATGAAGTAGGATAAATAAACTGTAAATCATATTTAAATGCTCACAATGGATCACCATAAGTAAACGAGTACTGGTACATGAAGTTAGTTTCATCGTCATTTTTTAAGTGACATCATGTTTTAATTCAACAGTATTAGGATTAGAACAACACCAGACAAAATTAATTTACATTTAAATTAAATCTGTTTCAGTTGTGTAGTATGAAAAGACTCTCTCTAAAAAACTGTAATCGCACAATTTTTATTTTGTTGTCTTGTTGTTATGTTCTTGTATCACAGAGGAAGCTATTCATGTCTATGCCTTGGTGAGAATCAACAGGCTTCTGCAGCTATACAGAGTGGTAAGTAGTTTGCTAATGATGCTTGTCAGCCATTTTATATGTATTATGCAAGCCTGGGTCAACCTCAACCGTATCAGAACTGGAGTTGGCCGTACACAATATTTCCTGCATAAAACTGGAGCTGATCCATCACCAAACTGTGCATGTGGAGAGATCCAAACTGTGGATCATGTCATTGATGCTTGTCCTATCTACAAATCCCCTCACGGTGCTTCTGGACTTCGAGAGCTCGATGATGAGACAATCAGTTGGCTAAATAAGGAGCTTCCTACTTTGATGATGTACTCCTCGATATTATTTGTACGAACGAATGAACGATGCAGAGATGTAGTCATTTTTGTTAAATACCATGTGCTTCTTGTATCTATCTTTCAGCCACTTGCTTTCAACTACTTGGAGTCCGATGTCCAGAATTTGACAGGAAACATCAGGTAAGCAAAAGCCTGAAACACTTGATGTAGACATGGTTTATTTTTCTCCAATGATAGATAAACTTGACAAGATAACTTTCAGGACAACTATTGTGACGATTCTCGTAATGATAGAAAATGAAATTTCAAAGAATTATGCAAACTTGTCACAGAATGGTCAAGACTACACATTTTATCTATCAATGATTTTTGAAAAGGTAAACGCTTTTTGAGCATCATTTTTCCATTGGCAAGCCAGTAATAAAGGAACCTGTTGCTAGAACAAATCTACGTGCCAATAAAGAGTGGTCACTAAATCCTGTTTATAGAGGCCACACATTGGAAACAAATAGAGAAGACTGGATTGACTGAAAATTTGATCATAATCAGAACTTAACAATTTTCTTCATTGCCTTCCATTTGTCTTTCCCTTTTGCCACAGAATGATGAAGTTCTTCTTCTACATGGTCCTATTCATTCACATGCTGGCGTGTATGTGGTACATGAATGCTTGTCCACCGGTCTTCAAGTACCCGATTACCGGCGAGACTTTCAACGGCTTCATCACCACCAACTTCCACCGCTGCAAGAACAACTCTTGGACGTCCAAAACGGACACAAGTTTCTGTGAGTTTCAATGCCATTAGCAGATGCACAGTAATACTTAGATAATTAATGTAATTAATTCATTGATTTATGTTCATGTGAGCATTAAAATGATACTATGTAATCTTCAAAATACAAACATATAAAGTAAGATATCAGAAGTGGGATGATCATGAAAAGTACATAAATGGCATAATATAATAGCGTAACTTGAGAAACTCTAATTTTATGGTTTTCTAGAAAAGCAATTAAATGTATAAATATGTCAAGTCACAGGTAGTGTACTCATTTTATTTTTGGGTTTGATTTTTCTTTTCTTTGGCAATAATAGATGACCAACCAATTGCTGCCCAATATGTGACCAGTATGTACTGGGCATCAGCCACCGGAGCCTCAGTAGGATATGGAGATATCCATGCCAACAGTGTCTCCGAGGTATGCTTACCTAATTTGGTGCTCTTGTGCCCAAAGTTTTTTATTTTGCTTTTATCTTGCTTCATAACAAGTTCATAATGAATATTTACTTATTTCATTACATGTGAGAACAAAACCATTATTGCAATATAATCATACTTTAAACATGGTCTAAATAAATATATATAATATTTCTTTCATGATTAGAATAGACAAGTATAAATAGATCATTGTTATACAGAGATATATCACAATATAGTATACATGGACCAGGACAATGGATTTGCCAGGGAGGGGCATGGCATATATACAAAAATACAATTGTACCGATATGGTACATAGTTTGATGAGACAATATGTATAAGGTAATCTAAATTTCAAAATATATAAAACCAAAACAAAATCAGATATAGGTGTTGTTTTCATGATATGATGATGATATTATGACAAAGGCAAATTTGCATTAAAATTAAAATTTTGAATTTCTATCATTCTCATGGTATCTGCCAATGGTTTTCTCTTCTCAGATGATCTTGGCTCTCTTCTCCATGATCGTTGGTATTGTCTTTTTCGGGTACATCATAGCTAGCGTAGCAGCCAGTTTGGCCAACGCAGACGCCCAGAGAGCACGATACCAGGAGAAGCTTACGGCTATCGCCAGATACCTCAAGGTAAAGAAAGGGTGTTAATGGTATTGGTATTGGTAATGCTAATGATATTGGTAATGGTATTGGTAAAGGAATTGGTAGTGGTATTGGTAAAAGGTATTGGTAATGAGAATGGTATTAGTAATGGTATTGGTAAAGGAATTGGTAATGGTATTGGTACTGGGAATGGTATTAGTAATGGTATTTGGTAGTGGTATCGGTAAAAGGAATTGGTAATGGTATTGGTACTGAGAATGGTATTAGTAATGGTATTGGTAGTGGTATCGTTAAAAGGAATTGGTAATGGTATTGGTACTGGGAATAGTATTAGTAATGGTATTGGTAGTGGTATCGGTAAAAGGAATTGGTAATGGTATTAGTAGTAATGGTATTGGTAAAGGAATTGGTAATGATACTGACAATGGTATTCAAAATGGTACTAGTAATGGCATTTTACACATACTTTCTCAGTAGACCCCTCCACATTTTTCCTTTTTTTTTGTTATTCTAGATCTCAATCTGTTCATTATGCTTTGTATATTTTTCTTAAATCAATATAAACTTGAGTAATTTGTGGAATATATGAACTCAAAATGTTATTCGTAATATAGTATTCATCATTGTTACTAATAGTTTATCTTCAAGTATCAGAGTATGATTCTTAAAACTTCCTGTTTGTCCATTCTGGCCACATACAGGATCAGCGTGTAGAGAAATCCTTGGCCCAGCACGTTGACGTCTACTACAACTACATGTGGTTAAGGACCAAGGGTGTAGAACCAGACTCTCTCTTTGATGGACTTCCTCTGGCTCTCAAAGCCGATGTCTCCCTCAACCTCTATCAAGGGATCATCAACAAGGTATTATAATTACTCAACAGTTTGAGTGGTGCAATATTCTCGCAGCAATAACATCCTGCCGCTATTGTATTTTTGAAGAAATTGTACCTTTTTGAGCTAACACGGAATCATTTATGAAAGAGGCTTTGTCCATATATGCCATGGAAAAGTTTTGTGGTTTACCAAACTCTTTTTTAAAAGCGTTCTGTACGTCACATATTACTATCTTATAACACATAGATAAGTGAGTACAGGTAAGACATTTATTGCATCTAGCTATTATTTTTGTTTATCTATAGCGGCTTATTATAGGTTCATTAAGGATCCCTCACATTGCTAGAAGTTAAGTTGAAGTTGCACTATATGTAGTAGTAAAAAGTGCATGACTTCATTTTGAAAATACTATCTGGTATCATAAGTCTATCTTGCGTAATGATGTAGATGAGAACATTGATGTCATTGTGTGTGTTGTTGTATAACTTTGTTTTCTTTCTGCATCTGCGATACGATAGGTACCATTGTTCACGAACACAGAGATAGGCTTTCAAAAGATGTTGGCCATGTGTATCAAGCCAGTCTACTACCTCAACAGGGAATACATAGTACGCAAGCATGACTTCGGAAAAGAAGTAAGTAGAATTTCCAGCTCATTTTCATCCTGAGATTATTCAATTTATTTATTCTGATTGTCTATGTTTGCAAATTTCCAGTAGAAGGCACATTTGTTTCATCTTGTTTCTCCTAAGATTAAGCATTTGAAAGATGAGATACATACAAACAAAGATCACAATAATTGAAGCTGAAACTTCAGGTTGGAAGTGGAGGGGGAGGGAGGAGGGAGGAGGGGGGGAGGGGGAGGGGGGAGGGGGAGGGGTGTAAAAAGAATTTGTTGTCAAGGATAATAGTAACATAGACCTTGTTGGGGCTGAGGGAAATGTGGATTTATGAGGGCAATAGTCAATAAAAGTCATTTATATACTAAACTTTTCTTTTTAACATCGCTGTATAGATCAAACTCGCACAACGAAGGAGACATAATAGTCCAGGCCAAAACCAAATTACTGGTAGATGCACGGCAAGGTCATGTGTAGGAATTATCATTTAAAGTGAGCTGCAGTTTCCCTGAATGTGGGATGAAGGGTAATATCCTCAAATACTGTTCACTGGTACAGCAGGCCTAATAATCACACTTGTTTTCCATCCTTCCAGATGTTCTTCATACATCGTGGTCTCGTTGAGGTGGTCTCTGAAGACGGGTCAATCGTCTTCGATACGATGCAATCTGGCAGATTCTTTGGTGAAATAAGTCTGGTCTTCAGTTGCCCAAGAACAGCATCCATTAGGTATGGTGAACTATCCAAGCACAAACTTGTGTTAATCCTAACGCATTCCTCATAATCGTTATAGTCGCAATTTATTTACTTTAATTGTCAAACTTATATTCTCAGACTAGGTGAGATGGGTAACTGTTGAGTTTGATTTTGAATGGCATACTCATTATGTAATACCTAACAGTTGCAAAAGTGAAATGTTGTTTGTTTAAATACCTAAATGATATTGTATTTCCCTTGGAAATCCAAGATGACTTAAAATATATAAAATGGTGCAAAGACGGGGAGAGGGACATGCCGTTTAGCAGTTATGTATTTCATGTTTGCTCTTACCCAACAGGGCCCAAAACAATGTGGACATGTTTGTGCTGAACAAGGAAGATTTGGACGAAGTACTGACCCACTACCCATCCATCAAGGACCAGATCAATAAGGTTGCAGAAGATAGGATCACCGCTGTACGCAAGAGGAGTGAGGCCAAGGTTGACCAGGCAGTGAGTCCTTAAACATCCCTTTCTCAGAAATGGATTTGAAAGGCATTCCTTGGTCCTTGTCTTCAATACAGTTTCAATTGAAAATCAATTGTGATTCTGTACTAAAGAGATAGGAGTTTATATACTTGAGGACTATAGAAGATGATGCCAATGCATTGTAATGCAATTCTAATTCCTATTTCTGTTGAATCAGGAAGTAACATAGTACTATACTCCATTGGGGTCTGGGCAGTCTTCCTCTTTTTGCCATGAGTACCATTTTCTGATGCTGTAGCCCTTGAAAATTATGTGTCACTATGAAATATAATAATGCTGTAAAGTGTTGTACCAAATGTATTTTTGATTGATGTTGAATGTGTGTCTTGTTTGTCTCAGAGCAATACCCCAAACAACAGCAATAACAACAGCATCAAGGGTAGTAGCTTCAACAGCATTGAGAAGTCTGAGAACTCCACAGCAAGTGCAAGCAGCAGCGGTCACCCATCATGCTCCTCCACAGCCGACAACGCCAGCAGCCAGACCAAACCGGAAGATGGACATTCCACCGGTACCGCTGCAGCCACCAGCGATAACAGGAGCGAGCCGGAGAGCCCCAGCGTCAGCAGCACGGCAGCCACCACGCCAACGACTTCTGAGCCACCACCTCCCAGTGCTGCCCCCATGAAGCCGGCCCGTCAGATCCCTCAGCCTAATGCCAACAACAATGCCAGCACTGGAGAAGGCAGTGGTAACAACAACAACCAAGGAGGAAATAATGGTGAGATTTTCTAGTCTGTTATTACTTTCGCAGCAATTCTGAACCAGAATGTGGATGTTAAATTACATTGTAGTAGTTAAGCATGTAAATAACTTGTTTTATTTTATCAAAAGATAATAGGATATGTATATTGTGAGATTTGTGTGATGAAAGTCAGATAAAGTCAATTAAAGCCTTACATTTTCACTTTGTATTTATGATGGTGCTTTGCTTCATACCTCTTTGTACAATGATGTTAAAAACTAAGAAAAATACGGCTTGGTAATGTAATCTATTGATTCTAGAAGTTCAAATCATCTTCACAGCCTCAAACACGCAATCCGACCCGTCAGCGCCTGATAGTTCCTCGTCCACGACCCATGTACCCACTCGCTACCCGATGCCCTTCTGCTGCATCAGACGGGACAAGAACTACCTAGAGGCACTTCTCCACGCCAACCGCTTCGTTCTGAACCCTGACAGCCCTGTGGTGCGGAACCTGGCCAGACTGACGTGCGTTCTGGCTGTAGCTACTTCTTGGACCATCATGTATCAGGTAATCTCTATTTTCATTATGGTAACCCGGGTGGTAAAATTGTCTGGGCCCTGTTTCGTGGTCTTTAACTAAAGGTTTGTGGGCCCGGCGAGATCAAGAGTTATGATTTATCCACATTGCCTCATAAGACATGGTTGAGGGCCCTGTTTTTATGACAGATTTGCTCTTAGCCAATCAAATACACTAGCTTATTGTAACTAGTTATCAGGAAGAAGTTTGATAAAACAGGGCCCATCTTGATGCATACCTAGGCAGATTCTTTGTACATGTTTCTTCTCAGATGACTATCATTTAAACACATTGCTTGTGAGGGCAGTTTGGAATAAGGAATATAACTCACCCAGTCTTTATTTGGACAGATATTTCTTCAAGGCCTCCAATTGTGAACAGTACCTTTATCAATTAAGACAATTTCTCGAAATCTTCCTGTATAATAATAGCTCAACTGTGATTTCAATCGAATCTCAATGCAACATTCCCTGAAATGAAATTGTATTTTCTATCCCTTCTTTTTCATGCAGGCATTCTACCAGGTTCAGAGCATGCCTTTCCTCATCTTCAGCTATGTTTGTGAATGTGTCTTCATCTTTGAGGTGAGTTCATCCACTTTTCACAGGCTCCTAGAGCCTCATCATTTATTTGAGTTTAGATAGCTTCACCATTTATTTCAGTTATTTTTGTGTGAAGTGTGGTATTCTGTTTAAAAAAACAAAAGACGTCTAACAAAAGACGTTATCTGTCAAATCAACGATTACTCTTCCATTTATTTTTTTCAGTGCATGCCTGCTTTGTTTAGTTTACAAAAGGTTAACAAAATTGAAATTTTATGCTGTAGATAAATCTACATCAGGTTTTCTGTAAGTTGTTAGTATATTAGAAACTCAAGTAGATTCCATGATGCCCTTTTCCTTTAGATCTACATCAAGTTTCATGTGAGCAATGCGGACGAGTACGGTGCACTCGAGAAGGACTTCGGCAAGATATACAAGAGCTACTTACGCAAGTGGAGTGGTTTTGCCCAGGACCTGATACCCACGCTTCCCATAGAGCTCTTTGCGTTCCTTGCCCAGGGGGACAAACAATTTGCAGTGCTGTCATTCCTGCGGTTCCGTCAGGTTATACGTCTGATGCGTGTCTCTCAGTTCTTTGACAGATGGGAACAGGAACTCAATATCAAGTGAGTATGGTTTAAGAGGTTTCTTAAGGGTTTGTACAATTCCTTCATCATCAGTCTCATTTTTCATTTATGTGTATACATATATATGAGATTAATTTATGAGATTGATTATGAGATTAAGTATGAGATTAATTTCTGTACCTCATCTTCTTTTACCATCAAAATCAAATGTTTTTATTCCTTAAAAGTATATTACTTAAAACTTCCATATAATGAAGGAAAATAATACAAACACAGCATGATTGCAGATTGCATTCAACAGCCATGTAGAAAAACCTGAATTATGCTATCAAACATGAGAATTGATTATTTTGTTTAAACAATGGAACAAATATTTGAATTATGACACATGTTACTATCTGTTGTTTTAAACATGTCTTCTCATAATTATTCATGATTCTAGTAAAAATCTAGAGGCTCTAGGAAATTGTATGCATCTTCTTTAATAGCTGTGATCACTGATGTATGTGATACAAGGCCAGTAACTTTTGAAAGCACTTACAGACATTCATATCTGCCACGTAAAAAGAAATATTATGAGCCGTAGATGCAGCTAGTTGTCGTATTATAATTTGGATAAAAATAGATTGAGTTGAACATGCCAAAATCTGAATCTAACTTCTTTGTTCTATAATTAATTTTATTGCAGCATCCTGAAAGTGAGATTGACCAAGTTCCTGGTGTTACTACTGATCATCATTCACCTGTTTGCTAGCATCTGGTATACCATAGCATGTCCTCTGAGTAATTGCAAAAACGGCTCATGGGCTACTATGATGGGTAAGCTCTTGCCTCTTCTCTTCCTCTCCCTGTCTCTTGTTCTTCTTTCAATAATTCTATCTCCCTCATTTTTAGTTTCTTTCTTTCCCTCCCCCTCTCTCTCTTTTTCACCCTCTCACCCCTCTCTCTGTCTTTCTCTCTTGCCTCTTCTTTCCTATCAATTTCTTCTTCTTTCTCTTTCCTCTTTCTCCTTCCTCTCCTGCTTTCTCTCTCTTTCCCTTTCCCACTCTCTTTCTCCTTTCTCTCCACCTTCTCATTCAATATATAAAAGGCTCTTTTATTATTGATAAATACCCAAAGGAGTGTTTGGAAATGTTAACAATTAGGCTTAACATTTTGGGAAAATTTGTTGTTGTTGATTTTATGAATTTGTAAAAGACTTATGGTAGCTTTCTTTATTGAAACCTAGATATATGCATTGCATAGGGCGGCTTACCTTATTGAAATAAAGATGCATGAGAACTGATACCCCATAGTCCTATTAAATTGAGATTAATGGGGATAGGAGTCACCCATTTATTTTCCATTGATAATCAAGAGTTCAATTTGTTCTGAACATTGACAGGTTACACAGAGAATGAACCGTACATCTTCTATCGCTACTGTGATACTATCTACTGGGCTGTGGCTACGTTGACATCAACAGGATACGGTGATATCCATGCATACAGTGTTCCTGAGCTAGGTAAGTCGTTGTGTTGCAAGATGTAGTTCATGATAATTGCAGGATATCTGTAAATGAAACAACTCAGGTAGGAGGCTTCAGAAGTTCATAGTTGTACTCACAGTTTGTTAGCATTTTTAGTATAATCTTTTTCTACTGTGATTTTCTCATGTCGACATGAAAACAATCAGAAATTCACAAACAGTCCTTACCTTTATGAGGAGTAATGCGTTCAGGTAACGACAGAAAATATGAACCACAATCAAACTTAAGTACAACTAAAGTAAAATGTGGTAAACAGAGTTGATAGTATATGTAAGTATGTATGACAACAGATTAATGAGCACAAAAAACATAAAAACATTGGCCTATATGTAGTTGTCCTGACACGTATCGTCATATTTTATTATTAATTGGGAAATATTCTCATAAATAAATGTCTATCAGGTTATAACCTTTTTCTGGTCTAAACAATCCACCTACTGCAAGATAAATGAGTCATACAAACATTGGGCTAAGTTTTTTTCTCATAATCAAATTCCATTATTAGAATTGAAGATAGATTAGCAGTAGTAAAAACATGTGATTGTTCAATATGTTTCTCCTTTTCTTCTGGTTTTAGTATTTGCG
Source organism: Strongylocentrotus droebachiensis (assembly GCA_035222895.1). NCBI lineage: Eukaryota > Metazoa > Echinodermata > Echinoidea > Camarodonta > Strongylocentrotidae > Strongylocentrotus > Strongylocentrotus droebachiensis. The sequence goes on from JAVYIG010001962.1 coordinate 84,904, forward strand.
AGTATGGTGATGGTGTTTGGAAAGCTACTCTTTGGTTGGGTGCTCGGAAACATCGCCTCCACCCTCGCAAACGAAGAGTCGGGACGAGTCAGCTATGAGGAGAGACTTGCAGCGGTCAAGGTACAGAGACAAGCATACAATTCTGTTATTCATCTCTTAGTCTGTTTCTACTCTTCCCTAATTAATTACTGTCATGTATTAAAGGCATAGTTTAACAATGTGAAATCTGAGATGCATGGCCCTACGCGTGCTATTTGTGTCAGTGATATGGTGTAATATTGAAGCCCTAAAATAAGTGTGCTTCAAAATGAACATGAAATGCCTCAAAAAAAGTAAAAATCTTTGAGTGACCGGTTTTACCATACTCATTTTCCCCAATAGACCATGGTAGTGTAATAAAAACCGTTAGGAAAACAATTTTTTAAATTTTGATTTCGGATCATAAATATCGTGATAAGTATAAGTATAATAATTTATTGTCCTTTACAGGAAATTTGTTTTCCACTGGTTACAGAGTATTACAATACAAATATATAAATGAAATATGACAGGACAGTGATAAACATACATAATTAATGAGATAATATGTGAGTAAGCCACGGTATATATGGTGGTTATAGAGGTAATATCAGATTCCATTTCACAAAATATGAAGCTAAATTATTGAATATTCATTGATTATTCCATAGTAAATCTTAAAATGATAATAAATACATAAATTATTTTTTTTTTTTTTATTATTATTATTATTATTATCGATTACCATTTTCAGTAGTATAATTAATACCGGCATCGTTATTATTGTTAAGTTTATTGATGACACATAAATTGTAGTTACTGGCTCAAGACAGGCGATCGGCTTGTAAAAGTCATGGGGTTCCTGACTGACCTAAAGGTTTATAAATATCATTGCAGCATGAGCTACTGTAAATCCAAGATTTTGTTTCAGAATCTGAGACAAAGTTACTTCATCCCTTTAACAGATGTATTTCATAGTTATGTATCATTATTGTATCCATAATAATATTTGTTTCATTGTGTGTCTGTAAAGTAGCACTGTTGGGAGATTTGTTTTCATCACAGCGCTGTAGAGTATATTTATATAGTACCTTCGCTATATAAATTGATCTAACATTTATCTTGCTTATTTCATACCATTCCATCACAGGACCAAATGAAGGACATGAGATTAAACAGTAAGCTGAGGAATCGAGTCATCAGCTACTTTGACTACTTATGGGCACGCAACAAGTAAGTCAATACTGCAAGTCAATAAAAGGAATGTAATATCTTTTGCAAATTTTATGTGGTTTTTGAGATGTTAGGGCTTGAATACAGCTTTCCAATTTACTGCTGTTGTCTTGAAACATACATTTGGCACTTTAGCTACAATTGTCTTTTTTCTGTGCACAAATAAATAAAAAGTAATGATACTACGATGAAGAGTCCTATGAAAAACCAGTAACGTGAAAGGTGGATAAAACCAACTGGTATTTTTGAATACTCAAATTCGGATAGTTGAGAATCACACTAGAATAGAAAGTGAAGTTAATGAGCATGCACCCTTCTTATCTTACGGAATGTCATTGTTCATACTGTGTTATTGTCTTTGTATGTGCAGGGCTATAGATCAGAGTATCCTCTTTTGTTCATAATGTCTTATTGTCTTTGTATGTGCAGGGGTATAGATCAGAGTATCCTATTCAGAGATGCCCCATTCTGTCTCCAGACTGATCTAAGTCTCGATGTCGCAGGCGATCATCTACAGAAGGTTTGTATAATTCCATCCAGAGTTTGCGGTAAAGAGTCATGTAAACTGTTCTCCATGTGCCACCTTGTTTAGCTATAAGAGCATTTAAATTGATTTGATGACGTATGCTCCAGAGACGGTTACCTCTCTTCACTTTTTAATGCCAATCAAAGTCCTTACCACAGACTTCAAGTTATAATATAACCAAACCCCCGACATGAACTAAAACCTAATCACAAATCCCTCATATGGCACTTGTGTCCTTTGGCAGGAAATTAATCTAAATTGCTGCTCTCCACACGGGTGAGGCAAATGCTGTAATACTTGGGGTCTTTATGATGGGAGCTCTCCTAGAGCAGGGGAGTGTTTCACAAAGACTGAGATCTACTTTAAGTTGGACTTAACTATGGCAGGCTGTTCATGCCACTGTTTGCTCTCACCACGGGTGAGGCAAATGCTGTAATACTTGGGGTCTTTATGATGGTAGCTCTACTAGAGCAGGGGAGTGTTTCACAAAGACTGAGATCTACTTTAAGTTGGACTTAACTATGGCAGGCTGTTCATGCCACTGTTTGCTCTCACCATTGTTGAAGAAAAAAGTCTTTAATATAACTAAAGTTTACATTAAAATAACTTTTTTTCTTCAACAATGAACTAACGAAACATTTAAATTCTGTACATTTGTGACATCCCTTGAGAGACCAATGGTGAGAGCAAATAGTGGCATGAACGGCCTGCCATAGTTAAGTCAAACTTAAAATCGATCTTAGTCTTTGTAAAACACCTCTCTGGAGTTATAGTAGCATCACCACTTTGTATCTTCTGGAAACAGCATTAATCTGACCATTATAATAATTTGTATTGCTATTATGAAGATGTTATACAGCACTGTACTGTGCTACACTATGCTACACTGTACTAAACAGTTAATCCTGCTCTCTGATACATACATAGTGCATTGAAAGTACCGTTTGTTTTGATATACAGGTGGCTCTATTCCGAGAGGCTGATGAAGCATTCCTTCGTGCTCTTTCCCTGATGCTCAAACCTGTTCTCTTCATGCCCAACGATCTGATTGTCAGACAGGGGGACGTAGGCGATGAGATGTACTTCATCTGTAGAGGAGTGGTATGAATACTCATTTATTTGTATTTTCCTTGTCCTTTTGAAGATGAAAAAGTACTCAATACAGATGGGAGGTTAATCCTCTGTCACATATGCAGCGGGGAAAAACAAAACAAAAATGTTTTTTCTTTTTTAACAAGATGTAAATGTAATAAACTTCACATGTTTATATTTAGTCAAACAGAGCTCAATGAATATGCATAGGATCTTTGTTGCGTGCCGTAGCCTTTCATTTGCACGTTAACAAAAAAGATGCTGTAGTCACCGCTTTGAATCTGAAGGACTGTAATATGATTTTTTTGTTGTTAGTGGGGTCAGTTTTCTATCAAAATGGGTTCTTCCCTGGAGTTAATTGGATGTACATATTATATAAAAGCTGTAAAGTCTTGTTTTGCGAAAAAAGAAATCCCCAAAAGAAATTGTAGTGACTTATTATTCCTTTTTGCAATATGTATATGTAAGGTTATTCTAGCTTCTTGTAAAAGCAATTATTCTTAAACCCCTATCAATCAATATGTATGACAGACTGCACGTACACACATCTTTGTGATATATCAGTCATACTTTTGATAGGATTTTTAATCTACACTCCATGCTAGTGGCATTTTAAAGTGTACTTTTATATTTATTTTATGATTTTTTTTTATAGGTTGAAGAGCTGGAAGTGAACAGCCATTCTCGTGTTGCCAGGGTCCTAGAGACCGGCGAATTCCTAGACGACATCAACCTCCTCTACGACGTCCCACGGCGAACCTCGTACCGGGCTCGAACCCACGTGGACGTCCTTTCACTGTCGGTGCATGATCTGAAGTCGGTGCTGGAGCAGTATCCGCAGGTGGAAGCACAGATCCGTCGGATCGGGAAAGAGCTCTACGGCGACTATGCCAGTAGTGTGAACGCCCAAGAGAACTTCCCTGCCAAGCAAACTGAAGTTTAAACAAAAACAAGCTACCAGCTCTGCCAGGCTGGAGACGGCAGAGCGTCTGTTTCACCCAAAGTATTAAACGATGGTGACAAGTTATGAGCTCTTGAATGGTTGGTGACATGCGAGAGATGTGAGGGAAAGAGATAATAAGAAAGAAATACTTGCATATTTATAGCCAATTGTGGCCTAAATACAATGTTTCTTGTAGACATATATTATGCAATTGTGTGCATTGTATGATGGTGTGTATTCCCAATAGTTCTGTAGTTCACAGTGAATAGATAGATAAGAGTACTAAGGGTTATTCTATATCCCTGACTGGAGTGAAAATGTATAAAATATATATCACAATTAAGTGCTCGTTTACCCTAAAGGCTGACATTTTTTCATGGCATAGGGATTTTCATGAATCATAAAACAAGAGCAAACATTTGCATATATCTATGCAATGTCAACGGGACGAACTGAAAACAAGAGGAAGATGTATTCAATCAAGCAGGCCAGCTCCTTGCGTATGTTTCAGTGATACTTTAGTGATGCTTAGTGTGGAAATTGTGTGAGAGAGCTATCGGTTTGATAGTAACATTCTATGAAATATATATTCCTGTAGCCTACGATAGTACAGTGGTAGAGTTTCCAACTCAAGAGATGTTGATGTTGATGTTTCTGTTTGCATTATATACTATACCTGTGCCAAAAAAATTGAGGTTATTTACGACGGTTTTGTTTTGTTGCCCAGATGATATATTCAGAGAGATAGTGGCAGCACATAAATGTTTACCCCTTAACTTTTATCCTGCCATAATGAATACAGTCCAGTGCCACAGGGCTAATCCCTATTGTGCCAAGCCACAAATCCCCCCTGTGCCAAGTTTATTTTGAGATAATCTGATGCATGCGATGGTACGATCAATAATGCGTGCGAAGCACTCAGCTCAGTACACTGGTATTATGAATGCAAGCATGCATGCATAAAGCAGATAAGCTGTGGCTCGCTGCATGAATTAAGCAGGTAATCGATAATCGATAGTGCGCTCATGTGTACAAAACACTATAATGGTAGCGTGCATTTGGCCTTATGGCAGGATATGAGTATATGATGTATTGAAATGTTCATGTAAAGCGAAATGAGGCAAATTGTAAAAGCTGCCATGAAATAATTGTAGATGACTTTAATATTTATTGTGATGTGACAGGGTCCTTTCTAGTATATAAACTATGTAGAAACAATTATAGCAATTTTACTACATCTATTTTACCCAACAATATATCTAATAGTAAAATCATATAGTTCAGCCAAATTTTTTCTTTCTCTTTCTCCTTTTATAACTTTTGGTTGTATGTGGCAAAGATTGAATGTAGAATATTCATAACCTTATTCAACTGTGAACTAATTTGAAGAAAATTAATATTGTCTTTTAGGTTTATATCATGGATTCTGCAACGGTTTAACGGCACCTGATGCACTTACAATGTTAAGCATCACCTTTTCCGTAATGCAATGAGAGTTTGCAAACAGAATAGAGACCAAAATTGTGCAAGTTTGGTATTCATTATCTAAAAGTGTCTGAAGTATATAGTATAATGTATTTTGGCTGAAATTGTAAAGGTTATTTATTAACATACGTTTAATAGATTGGTAACCTATTTATCCTGAAGAATTCAGCATACGATCAGATAATAAAAGATTTTGTTATCATTGGAAATATATAAAGTTTACTGCTGAAATGTTATACTTTCTAAATTTCTTTTTCTGAGAGAAAGATGAAATAATTGAACCAAGCGTATGAATTTAGCTTCTAGTACCTCCCTTTTATCTGATATATTTGAATGCTAAAGCTGGGAGATGGTTGCGTGTGTATATATATATAAATGAATATTTCAAACCTGTATATAACTTTTTTCATACTGTTTTTCAGAGTTTTTGCTTTTTAATTTTGATTCTATTCAGCTGTTTCTCGTTCTGCTGTTTCAAGTTTATTCAATCTTTGAGTCATGGATTATTGTGGAAGATCAGTATATTTTACTCTATATTTCTATCCATTGCTCTTTGTGTTGAATTTCTTCCTAAATGAACCTCATACATGTCATTATTAGCTTCTTTTTGGATCAAATTCTTTGCAGCCATCTTCATGTAAAGTTCTGCTATGCTATGAAGGAAGTTCATATTAGTAATGTGTTTTGCTGAACCATGTATAAGGTATTCATTTTTCCAATAAACAGTCTGTGACTTTGGCCCATTGAGATGATGTGTCATCACAATTCAAAGGAATTGTCACAGTAAACATCAAAGAACGGTGCAGATAATGATGGCTACACACAAAGAGTTGACCCAATGTTCCTCATGTCTCATTAGTTTGTGAGAAACATAGGTTTTTATGAGAAACCCCAGCTCATGTTCTTGTTAAAATCTGTTTTCCATTGGATATTTTTCAAATTAAATGTTCAGAAGAAATTCAAAAGTAATTTGTCTTTTAGAAATAGAGATAAAAGAATATTGGTATATACATGTATTGGGAGAAAAAAAAGAGTAAAGGTACATTTTGTAAAATAGTTGAAAAAAGACTTTAAGTGCAAGGAGGGAGCAATATAAAGAATGTCCCTCAAGTATTTTGTTTTGAAATCAATTTATTCTTTCTGCCTGCAAATGTCTATACTTATATCTTCCTTAATATATATTTCAAAACCAAAATTGCTTCTTGTGAAAGTCTTGTTTTCTCTATTCAAATGTTAATACGAGCAATAAGAGTATGTTTTCTTTCTGTATGTTCAAATTTGATTTCTTTGTTATATTTTCTTCTGCATAATTATTGATCCAGTATTGCTACTTTGGATGTATATAGAGAGCTTATTTCTCCTCTCCTGTCAGATATTTTACCCAGAGCATATCATAGATGTAGATTTTCTTGCCTGCCCCAAAAGTAGGACACTGATGTTTATCACTGTAGATATTGTCTTTTTTTTTAAGAACTGTTTGAAGCTGTAACAAATTTCATTATAATGCAAGTGTACATGTCGTCAAAGAAAGTATATAACAAACAACAATTCTTTAAAATTTAATTTGCTAAAGGGTACAACTGTTTTTAAAATATCATTCAATAGATGTTAACGGGCATATACAAATGTACTTATGGAATTAAACTTAATTTATTTAAAGTACAATTTGAATGAATATAACATCACAGAGACTATAGGATCATAACAATGTTTATGATTCTTTTGTGATATAATTTGACAAAAAGTTGGATCTTAAGGATGGCATTGTATATGGATCGCTTATGCTTTAGACAGTGTGTGTTTTCATATACTCATTATATACAATCATGGCACTCTGTCTCTTTCTTGTAATAGCAGTGTAATATTGATATCAATAAAAATAACATAATCTCTGCCCTACGTTGAGAAAAGGATGCAATCAGCTTACACATGTACATTTGTCAAAAGATAATGGGAAGATGCCCCAAATTTTTGGAATTGAGGACAATTAGAATGTATTGAGCATCATTTCATGTTTTATAATGGAAGACAGCTGTAGTGTTGGAAAGATTCCTCTGTTTTAACGGGGGAAATATGAAAGCTAATTGTCTGTTTATTCCGGTTTGCTTCCTTTTGTCAAAGTTGGGCATATTTGTCTTGGATACAAGTTGTATATTTTATCAGCAAAGATGTTAAAACAGGGTGTCCTTACCTCCTAACTGTGTGTTTAGTGTATCTTGTATCAAACTCATTATATTTTCTTTCTTGTTTTGTTTTGTTTATTGCTCTGTAGCCCTATAATCTTCTCTCTCTTTAAAGCTGTTGTCTATATCGATTGTTCATAGAGTTTTTACCTTGTATATATATAGTGTATAAAGAAAACCAGTTTGCTATTATATATCAAATGTGATAAGTTACCGACTTAGAAAAAAACAAGTAGTTTGAAATAAATTGTTTTCATCATATCCAATTTATGTTGCCAATCTAAAATATGCAAGTGTCTCTCATGGTTTCTCATATTAAATGATGATAATAAATTTGAACTTAAAGCCCCACTGTCCTACTTGTAGCTACTTGCTCCCTCTATATAGAAAACTTCCCCAATCGGTGCCTGTTGGTCCCCCATGATCCTCTTTTTCTTATGTTAGTTGAGAGCTGAGTTAATGAGATAGCCACCTGTCAGTGACCCCGCTGTGTGGTCTAATCCCTTCTGGCCCAGTAGTATTGGCGGCTTTTAATGAAAAAATGCACTGGAAACGTGTGCAGCGTATACTGAATTTCATTTATAAAAAACCTCTTTAAAGTGTTTCCATTGAATCACTTTGAACTCATTAGATTAATTGGCGTGCACTGCTTCTCGGGCTATATAGAAGAATTATTATGATGCCAAAAAATCTACATGAAAATAATATTAATTATATCCATAGAATTGTCCCTATAGAAAACCTGTGGGGTTATCAAACTGTTTCTTGGTGCCACCAATATTTACCTAAAACCACTTAATCTAAGAGTAAAATCTTCTGGCATTTGTGATAGCAAATGTGTAAATGAACATGCATAGGGCCTCATGCTTGACTAAGGAGTATAAGGTGTATTTAATTTGCCTATACTAGTTTAGCCTTTCATCAAGATTCACGGTTGCGTCCATTTTCTTGATCTTGCGCAATTCAGTTCCGCTGTAGAAACCGCGCGCGGTAATATTGTTGATTTTGCTTTCACAGGGGCATGAACCGGAACCTCTTGATGGGAGGCTGAGAGAAGTTTTGCTCCGAACTTCTGGCAACTTAATCTTTGTCGTATCGTACAAAGCATTCTTGCATAGATTTGTTAAAAAGCCGTGATAGATATTCAATTCAATGGCATGCTTATTTTAGAAACCAAATATGTTTTTTTATCCTCCTGGTCGGTTTTGGATGAAATGATTGATTATTAATATTCTTATAATGAAGATGATTTGCATATTAAAAATAGCTCTTACGTTCATTGTAAATTTGGGATCATAATTTTTTTAAACCGTTTAATATATTTCTCCTTTTGTTCTATAGTTGGTTGAGAACTATCTATTTCATGAATCTTTCTTTTCGCCTATTCTTTCGTCGGTTATTTAGCCGGAAAATGCTGTTGATATATTCTGTTTTGCCCAGTACCGTTATGGTTTCTAATATTGGACAATGTATTTTCACACTGCAATAAAAGTTTCCAGTGTGTTTTACGAATGTTTGATGTCTGTCTGACTGGTCTCCTTATTGCAGATGTATTGTCCTGAATGTATGTAACAGTATTCATATGTTCCCATTATCAGTTTCTCCTGCACTCCTTCGTGTTCTTCTTTTCTCTCTCTATCTCTCTCTCTCTTTTCCTCTCTATCTCTCTCTCTCTTTTCCTCTCTCTCTCTCTCTCTCTCTTTCTCTCTCTCTCTCTATATGTGGGAATCTAAGAGAGAGAGTTTTGTGTGTGTTGTGCGTGTGAGAGAGAGAGAAAGAGTCTATGTGTGTGCGCGTGTGTTTATGTGAGAGAAAGAGGGGGAAGGGTAAAGACAGACAAGGTGAATGAGAAAGAGAGTGTATTTGTATGCTTGCGTGGGAAAGAGAATGATAAATAGAGATAGAGAGAAAGACAGAGGGAGTCAGAAAGAGATAGTGACATCTTGCAAAGATGTCTTCAACACCATGTTTCCGATGTACTATCAGAAATACGAGCAAGTATCCAGTGTGTTTTACGAATGTGTGATGTTTCTAGGACTGGTATTCTTATTATAACATGTCTACTGTCTCAAATGTAGTCGCACGTTTCCATTTTATCAATTTCTCTCCCTTCCCAAGACGAAAATCCAATTGAATCCCCATTGAATGTCCCCATTGAATCCTAATTGGCAATTTGGAGTAAATGGAAAGTGAAACAATGGGTACCCATTGAAACCAATTGGCAATTGGTTTTAATGGGGACCAATTGCCAATTGGTTTCAATGGGTACCCATTGTTTCACTTTCCATGTACTCCAAATTGCCAATTGGTATTGAATTGGGATTCAATGGGGGCATTCAATGGGGATTCAATTGGTAAATCGATCCAGTTAGAAGAACCAGTGATAATCAAATTACTGATACTTCACAATCGATATTGGCAACTGTCCACCAATTAGGTATATTCCAATCTCATTTGCATTAACTTCATCACATAGATCATTTGAAGTGAATACAAGAGTTACATTTACAGTGACACAGGCTCGTACACATATATATACTAAATATGCATGTTGTTTCTTGGTTAGTAATCGTATAATAAATATATCTATTGCTAAAAGGTGAATGTAATTGTAACATGATCAAACAAAATAATCTATTGGTTAATAATTGCCGAAGGAAAATAGAAATCACAAAATTGATGTGCATTGTCATAATTTGCTTAACAAATCATGATAAATTTATTTTTCTGTGACACGTGTAAAGTGATAATGAATATTCATGAGATGCCTATATTTGTTGGTTTCTATTGGTTTCTGTTGGTTTCTATTGGTCCTATTGGTCCTATTGTTTTGTATTGGTCTTATTGGTCCTAATGTATCAAACTCATCATATTTTCTTTCTTGTTTTGTTTTGTTTATTGCTCTGTAGCCCTATAATCTTCTCTCTCTTTAAAGCTGTTGTCTATATCGATTGTTCACAGAGTTTTTACCTTGTATATATATAGTGTATAAAGAAAACCAGTTTGCTATTATATATCAAATGTGATAAGTTACCGACTTAGAAAAAAACAAGTAGTTTGAAATAAATTGTTTTCATCATATCCAATTTATGTTGCCAATCTAATATATGCAAGTGTCTCTCATGGTTTCTTATATTAAATGATGATAATAAATTTGAACTTAAAGCCCCACTGTCCTACTTTTAGCTACTTGCTCCCTCTATATAGAAAACTTCCCCAATCGGTGCCTGTTGGTCCCCCATGATCCTCTTTTTCTTATGTTAGTTGAGAGCTGAGTTAATGAGATAGCCACCTGTCAGTGACCACGCTGTGTGGTCTAATCCCTTCTGGCCCAGTAGTATTGGCGGCCTTTAATGAAAAATGCACTGGAAACGTGTGCAGCGTATACTGAATTTCATTTATAAAAAACCTCTTTAAAGTGTTTCCATTGAATCACTTTGAACTCATTAGATTAATTGGCGTGCACTGCTTCTCAGGTTATATAGACAAATTATTATGATGCCAAAAAATCTACATGAAAATAATATTAATTATATCCATAGAATTGTCCCTATAGAAAACCTGTGGGGTTATCAAACTGTCTCTTGGTGCCACCAATATTTACCTTAAACCACTTAATCTAAGAGTAAAATCTTCTGGCATTTGTGATAGCAAATGTGTAAATGAACATGCATAGGGCCTCATGCTTGACTAAGGAGTATAAGGTGTATTTAATTTGCCTATACTAGTTTAGCCTTTCATCAAGATTCACGGTTGCGTCCATTTTCTTGATCTTGCGCAATTCAGTTCCGCTGTAGAAACCGCGCTCGGTAATATTGTTGATTTTGCTTTCACAGGGGCATGAACCGGAACCTCTTGATGGGAGGCTGAGAGAAGATTTGCTCCGAACTTCTGGCAACTTAATCTTTGTCGTATCGTACAAAGCATTCTTGAATAGATTTTTGAAAAAGCCGTGAAGATATTCAATTCAATGGCATGCTTATTTTAGAAACCAAATATGTTTTTTTATCCTCCTGGTCGGTTTTGGATGAAATGATTGATTATTAATGTTCTTATAATGAAGATGATTTCCATATTAAACATAGCTCTTACGTTCATTGTAAATTTGGGATCATAATTGTTTTAAACCGTTTAATATATTTCTCCTTTTGTTCTATAGTTGGTTGAGAACTATCTATGTCATGAATCTTTCTTTTCGCCTATTCTTTCGTCGGTTATTTAGCCGGAAAATGCTGTTGATATATTCTGTTTTGCCCAGTACCATTATGGTTTCTAATATTGGACAATGTATTTTCACACTGCAATAAAAGTTTCCAGTGTGTTTTACGAATGTTTGCTGTCTGTCTGACTGGTCTCCTTATTACAGGTGTACTGTCTTAAATGAAGTCGAATGTCCGCCATTTTCTCTTGCTCTCTCTCTCTCTCTCTCTCTCTCCCTCTCTCCCTCTCCCCCCTCTCTCTCTCTCTCTCTTTATTTCTGTTTTTGTCTTTATCTCTGTAACAAAGGTCAAAGTTTTATTCCAGCGGTCCCTCCATAACAATCTACAATAGAAACAATAAATTATGTACTTTATTACGCCAGTGACCCACGTGTTATATCAGACCCTTATTTTAGGGGGGGGGGGGGGGGTGATTAATTGTATGAACTTAATAAACGAACACAAGGGAAAGATCATTGTATAAGACTTATGATTAATTTGTAATTCAAATATAAATATTGCAATAATTATATTGACTGGCATTGTACATCAATATTAATATTTTGATTGATTGTTCTCATTAAAGATTGCAATGGGAAAGCTAATCTGTTTGCAGTTGATTTGTGCAAACCTGTGACGCTGTAGTCTTTTATACATGAGAAAAGAGACGATAATTTGGCATATCTAACTTTGGTATATCACACGTTTTAAGTATAATCACATTTCCTTAAATTCCTGTCGATTCAAGCAATTATCAAAACCTTATTCTTTTTTGTATACCATATATATCAATTTTCCTCAAGAATGTAATTGAATTCTGTCATACTACAGGAAATATATTCCCATTGGTATAACGATAACAAAGATCATGACACAGTCTCACGGGCCTTGGAACAATTTTCTTAGGATTCTGCACCTAACTGACAATTCGTTGTCGATCTTGTGGGCTTTCGTTTTATGGGAATAGCAATACCACATACGTAAACTTACCTCGTATATCACTTTGTTGTATCATAAGGACTGTTAGTTCAGTTACGTTCAGTTTAATTTAGTTTAGTTCACATCCACTACAACAATATAACAATCAAATACGAAATTAGAGGGGAAAAAAAAATCGATCATTGTAAATGAAACGATAGAAAACAAAGGTTTGACGTGAAACAACATTCTCATTTTAATGCAACTCAAGTAATACATGCTTACTACCATTTTATCACGCTCAAAAAACTGGTTTACACAGCAACATTTGAAACTTGATTGATTCACTGTACCTTTCATGCATTTAGCTAAATGAAGAAGAATGTTAAGAGATGCGCAAAGACATTTTGTCAGAAGTTAATATAAGGTATATATCTAATATGCATAGGCCTTTACACATCCGTTATCTATGTCAACCGATCACCACCAGACTTGTACCGAACTCTAATAATACAAACTCTTCCAAAACAATCTCTTTTTTTGGCATGATTTTTTACAAATAAGTTCTGCAATAATTATAATATCTACATAGATTACCTTGATCACCTATTAAATATTTCAACAAAATTAGAACGTGACCTCTTTAAACTACGGATGCCTTTCTCACAGCATAAACTTCAAATCACTTTCTCAGATAAACTAAGAACATAAAAATGTATATATATATTTTTTTTACGCATGAAATACAGAATATAAAATTGTAGTCATTCAATGAAACAAAATCGTATTTAGTAAAGTCCACTTTGTCCAAATTACAGAAAACCCACGGTTAAGGAGAAAAGGGGAAAAATGAGTATTGGACAATATTGAAGTTGGAATTAACCAGGTACACAATCTTTAAATAGGCTGTAGGTGACAAACGTATTCTCTGAAATCGAAATCTGGGCCCTGCCTTAAAAATGCGATTGATTCAAATCTATCGCAAGTTTGCAACTTCCTAGCTTTTAAATTCATATTTGCGATTGGTATCGACTCTTTAAAGTATATGGCTTACAACGATAAAAAATTTACTTACTTCAAATTCTAGAAACGGCTCAAGCACATTCGTCCTAAAATCTTATATAAGCATATACAATTGTACATAACTTAGATTCATGTGTTACTCTTTCAAGACAAATTTTAATTAATAATTATTAAATAAATTAGCTAGTAATTCAGCATAATTTGTTGTTATGTTCGGCTTTTTATAACGTTTGTATAGATTTTAAAGTGACTCGGTTACATTGTTAAAGGTTGATAACAAAGAACTGTTAATTTGTTTATGAAATGTTACTTTATATTTTTCCCTCTACTGTACTAACCCTCTAACATGAAAACAATCCTGAAAGCACAAAGATATTTATCGTTTTCTTTGAAGGCGTCACTGTGCGACACCTTCTAATAGTAAATTCTCCCAAATCTTTTGAATTTTCCCAATCGTTTTTCCATGAAAATAAGACATAAGACAGGCTTTATTTTTTTTCTTAACGCTTAAATGTTTGGAATGGTATATAATATACAGCCAATTCATTGCTTTGTGACGATTCACATTCACATAAAATGTAATTAAATTGTAATAATATAGCTATTAAGGAGTCGATCAGATCATTTTTTTCAAATTGTTATCATTAATAATGGTCTCTTTTCACTCAACTTTGAGATGGTCTTTTATTAAACATTTAGTATTGAATTCACTACCTTAGTATTATTTCCTCTCATCTGAAAAATCTTACCAAGTGCCTTAAAGTAATTATATTTTAATTGTATTTGCTGTAAAACTAGATGAAACCCATTCTATTTTAAGGTAGAACTAATTCATTATTTTCATCCTTGTTACGAAAAAACGCCAAACGATTACTATCAGAAAGCCCGAAAAGGTTAATGCTTTGATACACGATGAAAGGGATGGCAATCCAAAGGGCAAGTTGACGAATATTCCAATTCCTAAACAAATTAAACATAAAAAACAGAAAGAATATAGGAGAAATGTGAGCAAGAGCAGAAGAAAAAGAGAGAGAGAGAGAGAGAACAAAAAAGGGAGATAGGAAGAAGAGAAAGAAAAAGAGAGAGAGAGAGAAATAGAAAGGGAGACGGGTGGGGGTAGAGGGTTAGGGAAAATAAGAAGGGAGATGTTTCCCTAATTGCAACAACCATAATTAACGACAGTGCCAATAAGGCATTGTAAATCGAAAAAACTAAACTCGGAAATTGTTTTTATAAAGATATTCTAGAGAATAACTCATACATAACACCTTATATCTGTACACGTATAATTATGTAGACTTACAGCTCGACATTTATACAAAATAATAAATGAATATCAGGAGTAATGCAGACTTTCTTTGTTACTACAATTCACCCTGAGGGTGATCATTAATGTTATAGTATTAATCACACTGTCGCTCATATAGTTGGAATATAGGCCCCACAAAAGGGTACTTATATAGCACATCGACACGGTTTTGATCCTGGGTCCTAACAGTTACGAGGCTATTGCTTTGTCACTGAACCATGACTGTACGCAGCGGGGGCTAGGGTAGGGGGCAGTTTCCATAAATAAACAAAAAACAGAACATGCAATAAATTTTCAATAATTTATTGCATTTTACCCCGGTCGCCAACATAAAAAAAACCTCTGGACGGCCATGCACTATGGCTCAAGGCATGGGCACACAAAGGATTTGTGTATGTTGGGAACCGGGGTAAAATGCAATAAATTATTGAAAATGTATTACTTAAGGGGTTATTTATGACTTAAGGGCGTAGGTCCCCTATTTGATAAGCATAGTAGCATATACATGCTTTAGCAGTCACGCAAAACACAAATTGGCAAATTATTATTCAATACAATCTGAGAATGTATACTATTATCAAGATCTATTATTTGTAAACTATTTTAAAAATAATTCCATGAATTGGGGTAAAACATAAACATTCCAACTATATGAGCGACAGTGTATGAAGAAAAGGATGATAATAATGTTGATAATCATAATGATAATATTAGTACCAACACTAATAGAGATTAAATGAACAGCAAATATAAACAGATAGTGTGACATAAATTTGTTTATAGCGGGTATCATTTTGGCTGAAAAAGTGTCGCGTGATACTCAACAAATTGTTATAATGTGCAAAAGCGTGCAATATTATATAAATAATACACAGCAGTAAGGGCATTGGTGATAATTACCCACACAAGGTACTTTTGGAACAGTCTTACACGCCCGAGGCGATAGCCGAGGGTGTTGGATTGTTTCGAAGGTGCCAAGTTTGGGTCATTTTACTAATGCCCGAACAAAATGATGTGATTTATTTGTTTTATAACATGATGTTTTATGTGTTTCATGATAAGATGATGTTTTATTTGTTTGATAAAATGGTGTTTTCAAAAACATGATTTTACTAATGACTGGTCAGTATAGTATTTACTAATGACCGGTCAATAGTAACATTTACGTGTTAGGGAAAATAAATGCCTGGTCACGTGTACGCTCTCAACCAATCATTTGGTTAGAATCCGCTTCATCATATTATAAAGAAGTCCTTTTGCACCGTATAACGCGTACAAACGTGAATGAACCCTTTTACGATTAAGGCCGCCATTTTAATTTGCGCGTAAACATTGCGTCATCAATGGTATCAGATGCGCACGTGTTGTAGCGTAACTGCCTGGGCTGTGCGCTCACATCAATTTGCATGGGCGCTATTATAATGAACGCGTAAACCACTGACCTCTAGAGGTCAGTGGGGGTAAACAGCTTTGTTTACCCGTAAATTAAAATGGCACCCATGTCTGCGGATGCACACTTTTGTAACCAAAAACAGGTGTATTAGACTGCTCACCTGTCTGCTCCAACGCGTACCCATTGTTTACATGTAGCTGCGCGAATCTGACGCAGAGGCAACATGCATATGCATATAACCGAGAGGGCCCGACTCAAATGCATGACAAGTAGCATCTCCATTTCCCTCGTACCATTATATATTGAACTCTAGTGCAAATTATATTGTGTATTCCTGGATGAATACTATAGGGGTATATGTTTTTAAAAACATTAACTCCTTTTAATGACAAAGGCAAAACTACTTTCCAATGTTAAAGGGGCAGGCTCCCCGTATTCCAGAAGGTGCTCAAAATACGTACGAGCTGGCGGACGGCGCTATAGCTGCCTATTGATGCTAGGAGTCCACTGGGCCGGCGCCAGTTGGTGCCAGTTTGCGCCAATGCAATTTACTGTGGCGCCTAGTGTCGTCAATAAGGTGCCTAGTGGCGTGTAGTGGCGTGTAGTGGCTCAAACTGCCTCCCAACTGGCTCGTGGTGGCCCGTAACGGCACCAAATTTGAATGTGGCGGCAAGAAAATTTCAAAATGTTTGAAATTTTCGTCGCGCCACTTGCATCGAGCAATCAGCGCCAAGTGTCCGCCAAGTGGCACCAAATGGCGAGAACATATCGCCCTTTGGCGCAAATTGGAATCCACTGGAATGTAATGGCGCGCGCCAAGTTGCGCCAATGAGATTTCGCGCCAAGTGGCACCTTGTTTGCGCCACTACGCTAGCCAAACTGCACCCGATTGGTGACTACTTCGCGCCAAATGCCACCTGGTTGCCCGCCATTCGGCGCCACTTGCCGCCTATAAAAGCAGGGCGGCATCGCAGGACTGTCTCACAGTGATGGCGGCAGTTCTCCAAGCTCCAGGGATGAGGTTGTGCTGGGCATCCTCCTGGTCCAACATGCGGACGTCCAGTGCCTGATAGCGCTTCCTGATGAGGTTGTGCAGCATGACGGCAGCTTCAACGAGCAGGCGGACTGTGTCTGGTTCCTGTCTCATCTGGCTAAGGAAGCACTGGAACCGCAGAGCCAGAATACCAAAGGCATTTTCAACCACACGCCTGGCCCTGGACAGCCTGTAGTTGAAGATCTTCTGCTGTGGGTCCATGTTACGACGACCATAGGGCTTCATCATGTACGTCCTCATGGCGAAGGCATCGTCTCCCACAAAGAAGTACGGGATAGGGTGCTCTTCGTCATCATGGGGAAGAGGAGCTGGATCTGGGATGCCTAAAGTGCCAGCTTCAATGCACTCCTTCATTTTACTGTTGTTGTAGATCTGGGCATCAGACTGATGGCCAACCCCACCCACATCGATCCACAGGAACTGGCACTTTGAATCTACCAGAGCCATCAGGACAACCGAGAAGAACTGCTTGTAGTTGAAGTAAAGGCTGCCTGATTTGTTGGGCTTCTGGAGACGGATGTGCTTTCCATCATAGGCTCCCAGACAGTGAGGAAGATTCCATCTGGCTTCAAAATCACCTGCAACCTCAAGCCAGCCTTCATTGGTTGTGGGGAGGGAGATGACTTTTGCAGCATACTCAACCACTATCGCTCTGGCTACATCAGGGACAAACTTCTGGATGGTTTCCTTGTCCACTCGGAAGTTGTAAGACAGCTCGGCATAGGTGGCCCCAGTGGCGAGATGGCGCAGGAAGACGGACAACTTGAGACCAGCGCCTTCCTGAAGTGGGTGTCCCTCTTCTGCAAGTGGGGTGTAAGCCTGACCAACAGGTCATCAAACATCTCTGGGGACACCCTGGTGTAGTTCTTGAACTTCCTCCTGTCATTCTCCCTTAGCTCTTCCATCAAATTGTGGTACTGTCCACGTTCGGCCCTCAACTGTGGGTGGAGCATGGGTCTAAACCACCAGTTGTGCTTCCTTTTCTTTTTAGGAGGCTCTTCTTCTTCAGGATTGGCCAGCATAAGTTGATAGGCAGTGGCCACCTCAGCATCTCTCATCATCTTCTGATGGAGCAGCATCATCACTCCAACATTATCAAGAGCCTCAGACATATCAAAATTGTAAATATTTAGTAGAGATGTTGTTCATACAGCAGCTGAGGAGGGTCTGAACCAGGTAGCCGATGGCCGGTATTTATATAGTCGGCAAGTAGCGCCAAGCGGCGGCAAGTTCAAACCAATTTGGCGACCTTTGGCACAAACTAATCACCAAGTGGCGCAAAGTAGCCGTCTATTGGCGCGAATGGCGCCAACAGGGTGAATTTTGGAATCAAATGACCGTGTAATGGCGCGAACTGGCGCAAACTGTCGCAACATTTTGGAGCAAGCCGGGTGGCATTTGGCGCACGCCATATGGAACCCAGTTTATTCCAGTTGGCGACACATGCCGAGCGGACATTAATTCGGCGCCACAGCGAGCCACTACGCGCCAATCACATAATGTTTGGCGCGAACTGGCACCAACTGGCGCCGGCCCAGTGGACTCCTAGCATCACAACATAATACGGTTCTTACGCAGATGGCATGTTCCGATAACTACACTGGCGGGAACGTGCCCCTTTAACTCGAATGTGTGCCCCGAGAGAAAGTCGTGGGTCCTAATGCATTTTCCAGATTACGAGAAACTATAGTCTGAACGGAGACAGTCAATATTGTTTGTTACCTCATTCATAGATTCTTATTCACTGATTGGTCAAAACTATATCACATGACAAGGAGCATCTCGATCTATAATAGCGTTATGGGGTTTGGCCGTTTTTTCAATTGACCTTAGGTCAAATGATCGAACGCTAAAACCCTGTGATAGTATGCATAACCCCTCCGCAACTTTTGCACACACACATATTATAGGCCTACGGGAATTCAAATTCCCTCCAGCGGCCAACTCCCGCGGTGTCACGGCGCTCAAGCCATGCAATTTACGCTGAGCCGCAGTAAACTGCACTACCCTAACTGCAGTACTGGTATAGATTGGGTTTTCGTATGTTGTCTTTCTTTTAGCATTGGATATTTGAATTTGTTTTGAACTTCAAAATACTGTGAATATGTTTCTGTGAGGAGCAAATAGACTCCTGATATGGGATTTCTTTTCTAGACCTATTCATGAGTAAATGAAAAGGATGAGGTATATACAACGAATATGGACTGCTCTGTAATCGGGTGGTGGTGGAAATTATCACTCCCTCGGTTGTGTTCATATCGGCCCTTCTATCACCCCTCGGTTTCACCTAGGCGTTGATAGAAGTGCCGGTATGAACACATTCTTGGGAATGATAATTTCCACCATCATCCTAATGACTGTATACTATAACCCCTAAGACCAACTAACAAAAATAACGTATTTCTCGTCCGGACTTAACAAAAATAAAGGAGGAGGCAGGGCAGTACTATTTACTTTTTTGCTATTTTTTGCCCCTTTTTTTTCTTCAAACATGGCTGCCATGCGAATAATAGATGGTCAAGCCTATTTATTCATAGATAGTGAGTATACTGATGCAAAAACCCTTCTACCAATTTTTTTTAATTTTTAATCCATTCCATTCAGTAAAATTAATGCAGATTAGTGTGCGAACAAATAATTTCAAAACCTGCGTGAGATTTTTGGCTGGAGAATAGGTATCAAACTTTATTTTATGGACTAAAAGTGAAGTGACGTAAACTTTGAAGCAATTTTTTGCCACACGAGTGTAATCCTTCAAACCGTTTTCTGTAAGCATTGCTGTTTATTTTTTAGGTGGTTTTCAGCAAGGATTAGTCAATTTCTTTTCGTTTTTATTTTTTTCAAAACTTGGTGATTATAACAACATAGGACATTAACTTACATAACCAGGATTCAGCTTTACCTTTAAAAGTACCAAATAAAGCAGCCAATTATTTAGTTTTCTCGTAGGTTCTCGAACGTGAAGAATTAATTTATTTGTTGTCTTTGTTTTAGTTTGTACTCTTCCATCGAAAAAAGAAAAGCATGTGAGAATAATTAAAGTATCAATAATTATGGTAATAAATGGAACCCAAATTATATTAACAGCAACACCACGTGCAATACCACCACTTGCAACATCCTGAGGATGGTGACGAGTTACTAAGAATCGACTCCATTGACCCTCCCGGGTGCTGTTGTGCGCCTGGGAAAATAATCATATTAGCATATTACAGTAATATGGTAAATTTTACAAGTATCATTTTCGTCCATCTTCCTTTATATAAAAGGGAAATAATGTATCAAATGTTGCAGTATATTTAATCTGGATTACGATAGGTAATGCTATTATTCAAGTTCAAGGTCATTTATTCAAAACCACACAATACATGATATAATATTTTAAATTAAAAAAAGACTGATAATAGTACAGCAATCAACATAAATCAACTTGATTACACCATGAAATAAACGGTGTTAGGACCCATTTAGAATCTAAGCTTGTGAGCGCGGCCCTATAGTCATCTAAATACATATGTGAACAATATTGCAAGGTGAATAAGAAGATAATGTTACTATGATATTTACAACAATGAGTAGTAGCAATTTCAGTTTGATTGTTTTATCGACAACATTATTTTGTCTATCGACAATATCAACATCACTATTTTTGTTATCTTCCCCATATCATGATCATGATCATCATGATCATCATCATCATCATCATTATCATTTTTACAAATCATTTGTATTATTATTATTATCATGAATATTATTAAAGTATTATCATTATGATTATCATAAATATTATTAATATTACTTTTATGATCATCATTATTATTATCATAGTTTTTATTAATGTTAATACTGCTATCATCATCATGATCATTATAAGTATGCTATTATTTTAACTTCTTTTTGATGTTATCCTCATCATAATCATAGTTATCATGATCATCTTCATTAGTAGTATTATTAATATCACCACTACTATTAACAATAAGTTATCACCATCTTGTTATTATAGTAGTAGTAGTAGTGGCAGTAAATATTAGTCCTCATAGTAGGAGATAAATAAATATATACATATATATGATGACAATGTCTACTTAATGAATCATTTTTCCACTACAAATGTCCGTTTTATGACGCCTTTAGTAAAATATTTATGTATGTATATATATATATATATACCCATTATGTTACGACCTTAAAAGAAAGCTGTCATGTTTGTTTACATCAGCCAAAGTGCTTTCGGCTAATGCAAAGAAATCAAATACCAGGAAGTCGACAGAAGCTTTGCAAATTATTTTGCCTATATACATGAATGTGTGATAATGATGTGAATCTTAAACGAAGAATACATTCTCCGCCGTTTCCTAGACTCATAGGCTCTATCAGGTCTGCTTCTAGCCCGACAGCCCAGTACACTATGATCAAACAAAAGAGGAACCAATATCTGAGTAATCTAGAATATCCAAAAATTGACGTAATTCTATGCCGCACCCCATTGGTTAAAAGAATACAACATGCGTTTGATTACACGAACGAGGTACTAAACTGAAATCAATGCTAAGAAAATGCAGGAATTCCCCAAATCACTGAATGGCTCATGCAATAATTTTGTTTTGCGATTTAAGGCCAAACACCTCTAAATGTGGTCCGAAAACCCATTATCGTAGCATATAACTAGATTAAGTATGCAAGTTACCACTAATTTAAAAGTCCATTTCGGAATGCTTGGGTTAATTCTTACAGACTAAGGAAATCTTCAGGACAGATTTATTAACTGCTGTTTCAGGTACACCAGATGCCCCCAAAATGGTCTAAGGGCCCATTATTTTAGCATTGACCCACGTAAAATAGGGCTATTTCGAGGCCACTAGAAACCGATTTGAAATACTCAGGTTTATTCTTACAGTCTTAGAAAATCATCAGCACAGCTAAGACAGTAGAAACAATAAGAAGGCGCAGACAAGAGAGTCTATTTAACCTTTGTACGCGTTTTATAATGCCCCAAAAAAAGGTTATATTGCTCGATCGCGCACAAAATGGTGAGTGTCACTCTTCAGCCTGTAAAATCCTTTCTTACAAATACCTTATTCTATGTACAAAAAGGTTGAGTATCATATGACCGATTCCAGCCCTACAGGATATGCCTACCCTAAAGACCCCGGCCATTGATTATTAAGTAATCACATAACAGCACATGGCCAAGCAAATTACGCTTCTACTCATCAATGTACGTATTGTGGTCTGAATGAGCATAATATTTTTTGCTAAAAACACCTTCCGTAAAGGCCCGGTCACGCATGTGGGACGCATAGGGGACGCATGGCCAGCACATTGGAAATTTACAATTTTGGCCAGTGCGTTGTCGTTTGCTAGGTGTGCGTCATCATTCGTTACTCGTTCGTCGAGCGCGCTGGACCAACGCTATGCATTCGTCGTCATTCGCTGTGTGCGTCGTGATTTTTTTAGCATGCTCAAAAGTGTGTGCGGAGCTCGACGCATGAATGTACACGCCAGAAGAACGTCAGGCATGCGCGGAGCGCGCTAGACAAACGCCAGACATACGCAGAGCACACACCCTGTATACGTGCAGCGCGCTGGCAACACGCTATGCATTCGATGTCAGCTCGCTAGCTTCTCCCAAATCCTGACATAAGTTGGGCTCACGACTTTTTCCGTTTTTCAATGCGCCGGCCGTGCGTTCCATGCTCCTCTATGTGTGCCGGGTCTAAAAGGGATCGTTTAACAATGTTAAATCTGAGATACACGGTCCTACATGTTATCAGTGTCTGTGATATGGTGTAATATTGAAGCCCTAAAAAAAATCGCGATTCAAAATGATCAAGAAGTGCCTCAAAAAAAGTAAAAATCTTTGAGTGACCGGTTTTACCATACTCGATTCCCCCAATAGACTGTATCGTTATGAAAACCGTCATTAATATCTTGATAATCAGACAGGCGATCGGCTAGTAAAAGTCATGGAGTTCCTGACTGACCTAATGTTTATAATTATCATTGCAGCATGAGCTAAATCAAGGATTATTTCTTAAGGATCTAAGACAAAGTTACCGGATCCCTTTAAGCGATGCAAAATATAATAATTGGTGACTTGGTTCCTTCGGATATTCGCGTCGAATGGGGTTATCGGGTTACACCTAACTTGTTAGTGAACATTTTGTGAAATACACCTCTTACCGTGTTTTTGCTTGGTCCAGTTTTCTTGACACTGCAAAAAGGATCTACAGCAAAAATGCGAGAACTCGCGTCTCGATCCGACAATTTGCATTAAGAAATAAATAATCACAATAGTTAATAAAAAGGCTAGTGGTCGGCACATCGTCGATATCTGATTGTATGGGGGATATCGCAAGGACAATCTTTGAAAATGTGATTGGCTATCAATTTTCCCGGCCTTGCGCAAAGCTACGGTCACAAAGTTTCGTACGATGCGTTCGTTCGAATTCCAGAGCTCGTAGAGATTTTTAAATGGGGCATAGTCTCTTAAGTCTTTCTTGCGTCATTCTTAAGGAGTTCGTACGAACACTTTTTAATTTTTCGTAAGAATGCCTCCAGTTTCCAGTGGGACGTCTTCATTGGTTCTTCTCACGTCAGAATTGCGGCCATATTACGAGTTCGTGTAACTGATGGTATTCTCTAGTCATTCGTAAGAAGATGTAATGATTTTGTTTTGGAAATTTTGTCGGGTTGCAAAATAGCGCAGCAAAAATTGCATAACTTATGTACGTACACCTTACGAGCACCTTACGAACGCCTTACGAAAGCCAGGAGTCATTCGTACGAAGGCCATACGAATCTTCGTTCGTAAGGCGTTCTTACGAACGCCGTAGGAGTCTTCTTTGAACAACTTAAGGCTTCTAGAATTGTCTCTCGACCCTATGAAATGTACACAGATCTTGCGTGATTATTACGATGTTATTATGACGTTCGTACGGCTGCCTTCCGAAGAGAGGGTTTCGTACGAGGTTGAACAAAATCTTTGACAAGACCATCGGCCAATCTTCGAACTTTCGCACGGTCTACGAACGCTCGTTTCGTAAGGCCTTCTCAAGAAGATCTTACGAAATGGTCTGAAAACTGTTCGTACGTCGTTCGAAGCAGCCCAAAACGGTATTTGTGACCGAGGCTTAAATATATTTATTTCAATAATTTATGATTGAAGTCATTGCTTCTAAAGAACTCTTGCTCAATTGTGCAACAATGGTAAGTACTGATGCTCTTCCATTCCATTTCTCCTCCTTTTCCATGTTATCATACCTGTTATGCGTCCGCATAGACGCCTCCAACAAGAACACAGTGCGGAAAGACATCTCGCGAGCTCCTGTCAATGAAAGTACATAAATAATACATACAAATAGAAGGCCATTTTCAAAACTTCTGTCATTACTTTTTGGGAAAGTCATTTGAAACTCGATAACTGTTGAAAATGGAGAAATGCAACATTTATCGTCATGTTCTACTATTGAGAGGGTCTGACAGGGGGATAAACAGGTCACTGACCAGTCTTACACACCCACAGTCTACTCAGCGCTAATCAGAAAAAAGGTAAGAACTAGACAATTAAAAGGAACCACGAATGATATGCAGGGACAATGGACAGATGAGATATTGGTATTAAATAATGTTTTCGTATACTCCAGCCAGAGCTTTCAATTCGATTTTATTCAATTCAGTTCTGGTTTATTGTAAATAAAAACGTACTGAATAAAAAGTCAGGAGACTCATACAATTCAGTTTACAAATTATAAATACATACAAGAATATAAGAAATCAATAATTTTAGCAATCTTGATATTAATTACTGATTATAATGAAGTAAACAACTAATATTAAATAATCGTAAAATAATACATGTTGTGATTATTCAGTTATAACATTAAAATATAAGATTTCTCGGTCATTTTCGTAAGTAGGCCGCAAAAATTCATTTTATGTTCATTCAATTTCCCGATTCTGTCACGGCAGCTGTTATTTTTCTTTCAAATTTGTTTTTTAGCATTAAAATTCACAAAACGATCAATCAAAAACATTTTATTTTCATTCGAATTAAAACGTTTTTCTTTTTCGTAAAATTTTCATTCAATTTAGGGCGAGACGATTCGCGATTACGTATTAGCGTTTTCCGTGAATTCAAATTCGTTTCTTTGCATACATTTTCACACGTCTTGCAGACAAATTAAACTTGTAAATCTTACCCAGTATGATCATATATAGAACCCGCAAGCTTAGTTCCATGCTAAATCCATTTCAAATTGTACGGGTTGGTTAGCAACAAACATGTTATTTGTCCTCACTAGGGGTGTCAACCCACTAAATCATCACTATTAAGCGACTGAACGATCATGTGTTAAGTAAATATAACCTAGCCACATCAATATGGAATTAGCACTGAACTAAGCAAGAGTGTCTTTTTATAAATATGCAATGATATAAGTGCATGCAAAGTGTGTGTTTACAGACTACAGTTTTATTTATTGGAGTGGCGTACCATAATGGTGGGGGGGGGGGGGTATCAATACTCTATACGTTGATTTATTTTTTATGTTTTGTTTTGTTTTGTTTTGTTTTAGATAATTTATTCGATGTTCGTAATCTCTTTGAAGCCATTTATATTTGTGTAAATTATGTTTAGTCTGTATTGAACATGTTAAGAGCAATCTATGAGTATCAGTTCAATCACAATCATAATCACATTAAAATCTGAATCACCATCACACTGAATGATGCGAAAGTTAATGTGGTTAGATGAGCAAGTGTGCGTTTGAATTTTAACCTGGTTGGAATTCTCCCCAGGGAGAGGAGAATGTGCATACATTGTGTGCGAGTAAGCCTGAATCCGATGACCGGGGTAATAATATTTCTGTAAAGCGCTTTAATAGAGACTTTGTCGATGTACTAAGCGTTATATAAAAGCGGAGTATTGTCATTATTAATATTACCATATGTGGCAACAAGGAAACTACAGTGAATTATGTAATGAAAACCCTTTTGTACTTACGCCCTCAAAATCTTGGAGACACAACCCTCCACGCGAACTTTGTTCAGAAGCTTGTATGGCGAAATTTCTGAGGTCTTGTATCTGCTTCGTAGACAGGCTTTGCAAACGCTCAGTCAAAATAATTGTACCTGCTGCTTGAGCGGCTTTCGGCTGATCACGCTGCATTATACTACGGTTCCATTCATCACCTTTAACATCACTTTCGCCGCACGCTAGAATGCAAACTCTGTCACTTCCTGATTGAAGACACATATATAACAAAACTAGGTATTCGACACATGTATAATAACTTTAATGGTATTGAGGTTTTAGAACGATATTAGATCTATTACAATAGCTTTTTCAAATGCAATGAAATAAATTACAGAGGTGGTATTCAGCATGATGTTATCTCTAAAATATCTTATTTTATTAATATACATTTTTTGGTTGTTAAACAAAGGTTTTCTGAAATCACTTCTGACCTACGATTTTATTTTTATTTTTATGTCAATCTCTTAACTTTGCGTTCCCATAGTTTTAAGAAAAATTATTTTACGTCAAATTTAAAATAGGGTGTTGTTTATTTAATATTTTGGACGCATGCTAAAGTGCGATATATTTGTATAGTGTGCTGCTATAGTCGTGTAATAAAATAAACGAAATAATATTGCATATTTACTTTATTTCTCAATCAAAATTATCGCTGGACTTATCGAGTTATATTTCAATACATTTATTGGGTATTATTATAAAACCACGAAGAAAAAAAAATGGGCAATATATATGATTAAGATTTTCAATAAAAAAAAAATATATTTCAAATCTCAAAACATAAAAATCAGTTGCTTATAACTACCAAAAATGTATATGGTGGATTCACAGTTCACAGCGCCATCTAGGTACATTGGTGTTTAGTCTATTTTACGGGATGCATAATTCAAACAGTCGAAAAAATATCAGCTGTGGCATCGTTTTATACCCTAGGTTTTTATCATAATTTTTGGAGGGGAAGGTTTAAATAGTTTATCCGAGGCAACATTTTGGGCTGATTCCAAAATATGAATCCATTGACCCTTATCACGACGTTGTGGTCATTTAGGTCTCTTCCAGTAAGGGGTAACTTTTCCAATCGTTATTAGCAGCAAAGGACATTTGATTGGCATATCCTATATAAACATGTGTCCTGATGCTAGAAAAGGTGATACAATTGACCCTAATCAACAACAGCATGGTTATTTTTATCACTCTCTTTCCAAAAATGACAATTTATGTTGATATTTCATATTCAAATTCAGATCATTTATTTCCAAATTCCAAGATCAATTAAAACATCGTGTAAAAACAGCCAATGGGCAATACAAACTTTTTAAAACTATGACATTTCAATCAAATTCAGAAGATAAAAACAAAACAAGTATATCATTCTATGAGAAACAAGGGGAAGAAAGGGGAAAGATGAAGCGTATAATACATATTCTGTATTGACAGACTACATACAAAACATTAGTGGATAACTGGCCAATAGTGAACACAACGAAAGCCAGGATTGTGGCTTGTTAGGGTGTCTACACCTATTTTATGTATCTGTTTTTATATTATTTTCTTAAAATTCAGAGATCGGTCAAACATTACATGAAACATAGAATATGAGAACATAAACATGAAAAACATATACATCGAACAGTATGGTATAGTTTTACATGATAATTTAAGAAAAGACATTTAACAAATAAAAAGTAATCAATATGAACAAATTAAATATTTCTTATATTGCCTCCTGAACGTGTTATTAAATGAAACATTATTCCAAAGAACTAGACCAGAATGTCTCAGAGAGTATCTTGAATAATCATTATTATATGTCCACCGATGAAATTTGTTTGCATTTCTTTTAGAATAATTATGAATCTGAGAATTTACAGAAAAGATATTCATGAATTATAAAGACAAAGTGTGGGTATTGAATCTTTGCATAAGGGAACATATTTGCAGTTTGTTTATATATAATAGCTTGAGTGTACATAATTTCTGAAATAGTAGGGATGAGGGTGTCATATACCTTGATTTAGTACGTATACGTATTGCCTTTTCTGAAATATGATTAATTTGTGTAAATGTGTACAATAAGTATTTCCCCAAACAATTTTGCAGTAAGAAATAGTGGACAAATAAAGGTATTGTAAATATTAAAAAACACATGAGCAGGTAAGATATTTTTCAATCAATACATAATTCAGACAAAGCGTGCAACCTTTAGGCATACAGAAGTAATATGATCCTTTAAATTCAAGGATTCATTCAAAGTAACACCCCCAAAAAGTACACTTTTACTTTTTCAAAAAAACAAATGTATTATCTATGTATATTTTTTATGTTTCTAGGTACTTGATTTCCTCTTTTATGAAACATAGGGTAGGGGCAGGAAATTGGAGACCGCAGGGGATTGGAGACCACCAAGCTTGAACCCATCAATGTCTGTCCGTGTTGGCTCTAATATTGCTATAGCGCCATGTGGCCTTTTAACAACACTCCTGAATTTTTTCCAATTCATTTCGAAGCCTACAATGTGTTCTTTCTCCAAGAAAATTTACCAAGGTAACCAATTTTGATCGTAAAATTTTGCTCTGATATAAAAACACAATTTTCACTGAATGTTGTGGTGTACGCAGATATTTAGGGGTGGCTCTTAAAAAGTAGTTTTAAAGTGAAGCTTATGAAGTGTGCCAACCATCACAGAAAACATATCGCCATTGTATGTTGTGAATGGGTGTTGCACAGCACATTATGAATGGTGTCTGATAAGAAATGTGTGCAGGTAATGGGGGACACCAGGACCAAGATTTATTATTATTATTATTGTTATTATTATTATTCATTTATTGATATATAATGATCGACCAGCAGCACAAGGCTGAAAGGGTCAATTTACCAAGGTACAGTGATGTCAGTTATATACATGTACAATAGTATTACGAACAATAGTAAATAAATCTGTAACAGAATGACAACACAGCAGAATCATATTGCGTTCGTTTATGTACATTACGTGAAAGGATGTACTAACAGATGATATACAAGAGCAGGGGAAGGTATATGGCTCAGGAAAGTGAGAATGATAAAGCGAATGGAGTAGCGAGAGGGGATGGGAGAAAAGGGGAGGTACAACAAGAGAAAGGAAGAGAGAGAGAGAGAGCAGGGAATGGAATGATCATAATTAAATAAACATATTATTCCAAATTACATGTAATACATTAATGGAAATTAAGAGAGACAGATTTCGGCGAGACAACAATAATCATCATACCAGTACATGCTAGAATAGAGAAGAGGGAAGGTTAAAAGAAAAAAATAAGGAGAGAATTTTGAAGAGAGAGAGAGATGGGGGTTGTTTGTCGTGAATAGGCAATTTTCGCAAACTCATTGCGGAATTAGAATCTGCGGTTCGTGTGCAAAATCGAGAAGTTACTATAGTAACAGTTGGATGACCGCTGAGGCCCTGAAATCTAGAACGGGTTTTGGCCAAATCTACGGGCGTTCTCAATGACGCCCCAAGTGAATCAAGTGCCTCGATACAAACTATTTCATTCACCTGATAATAATAATAGTATTTAAATAGACAGAATCCAATCTGCATACATTAGTTGTTGCCACACTTAATACATGCAGTTTGCATTCTGACTATTGCGAACCCTAGACAGGTGAATGAAATAATTTGTATTGAGGAAATTCACAAAGACGTATGTATTAAATTTGATTACATTACGAAAATGGCATATTCCCTTCCACGCAATACAGTACAGATGGGACTACACGACTAGCACAACTTGTCTCGACCAAGCCACAAAACGGCTTTTTATCAAATTTCATCAAGTTTTAAAACACTTCATGTTATATCCATATTCATGTTGTTATTGTTCAGAAACAATAATCGGAAGAAAAAAAAACTCACCGAAAAGTCATTCGTGTCAGAGGCGGGTCTAGGGGGGTTAGGAGGTTTAATTCCCCCTCGGGCTGGCCAAGGTGCTTTATACCCCCCCCCCCCCCAATATTGGTTGACACTTTTTTTTCAAATTGAAAACAAATTTTAGTGCTCCCTACCCCCCACTAAGCGAAATATTGGTCGGCGAGATTTTTCAAATGTCAACCCCCCCCCCCCCCCCCCCCCGCCCACGCAATAGAGAAAAGCTAGATCCGCCCGTTAAAATTCGTCATCCTTCGTTATTAGACGACGAAATTCTCATCACCATCTTTGGTACAAGCTCGCTGATTGGATGTTTATTCACTTGGGCGTCATTGAGAACGCCCGTAGATTTGGCCAAAACCCGTTCTGGATTTCAGTACCTCAGCGATCACCCTGCTGTTACCATAGTAGTTTCTCGATTTTTCACACGAACCGCAGATTCTCTGTCCGCAATGAGCTTGCGATATACCCCTAATGTTTGTCGAACTGGCAACAACTAATGTATGCAGTTTAGATTCTGTCTATTGAAATACTATTGTCCTTATCAGGTGAATGGAATATTTTGTATCGAGGCACTTCACAAAGACGTATGCATTAAATTTGGTTACATTACGAAAATTGCCTAATGGCATTGCAAATGCAATACCTCCGTAGAGATACGTTCGCATTCACCGAAAAGCGAAACCACGTATTGTATCGAGGGCGGTCTGTGTGCGACGGCCATAAACCTGAGTACTCTGCGTCCGCGAAGGTCTGTAAGTTGCTGAGAGAAAACTCGCTATTGTCGAGTATGCCGAGGACAGTCAATGACCCGATGCTGGTTGGTTAATTGTCATTGCACAGAAATATTTTGGGCCACATTGTTTTAAAATCGTTTCAAAATTACAGTAAGTTCATTGGCTGCATATATCTCTTTCAAAAAGTGTTTGAACTAACCATAATAATCCCATTTTTCATTTAAACTGTATTCAAAATGTTTTGATCTGTAACGGTCTCTTATTACCTGCACATCCAGATAAATGATGAATGTGTAACATTTGTCATGTTTATGTAAATTATGTGAATGTGCTTAAGGGTCTCCAATTTCCTACACCTACCCTATATATTGCGTTTTATTGACATTTAATGCTAAGTTATTGCACTTAAACCGAGATGATATTTTGGAAAGATTTTCATTAAAAAATTAAAGTAAAAGATCGATATCATAATGAGAGGAAATAATGGTTGTGTCAGCAGCAATATAACATCAAATCACATCCATGGCAAGAGTTAGTAATATTTATGTACAATACAAATAGATCCCTGAGGTACTCCTGGCACAAACTCCGTATACTAAATTGATTTTTCTTTTGACAAGGGGCAATCTGTTTCAAGTGGGGTTCAATCAAATATTTTAAATTGGATAAACAGTTAGGACTGTCATCAGAATCATATTCTTAATTATTAAAATTTAGACAATCGTCAATACTGTTATTAAAAAGGGTACTATTTCCCGGCCGAATTCGCGTGTTTGTCATTCGTATTCATTTACTTTGCATTTAAGTTAGCGCAGATCGGCTTTGCCATGCCAATTATCATTCAATTTCCAGCTTGTGTATTTAATTTAGGATTTCGGTCGAAGGGTTTCATAGATCTGTCATTCAATTTAGAAACTGCTCAAATAGCATTCAAATTAATATTCACTTGTCGAAGCGTAATTTTTATCATTCAAATTAACACCTGTCATTCGTATTCGTAATATTTTTATTCAAGGTAGGAATGTTAGGGGGAAGAATTGCAACAAACTTTTACAGTTTTTAAATATTGCAGTTAAAATGCATGATTTGCCATTGGGGTCTTAGCTGTTATTCGATTTATTTATTTTCAGGACAATGCAGATGGGTGTAGTCAGACATAAAGTAAAGAAGGGGCGAAATCAAGGGATATGGCATTTATGCACGGACATGTTCATATACCCAGGAAAGGTGGGGGTACCCTCAATCGCCCCTTTTTACTACAGACTCGGAATTTTACAGAAGTAATTTACATCGTCTCTTATACCCAGCACACCCCTCTGTTTTTCTTAAAGAGTTTCATAGTTTACTTGCCCGCCAGCAGATCGATGGCTAAAGACATGGCTAAATAATAAATCATGTTCAAATTGTTGACTCTAGTCCCTACCCCAGTCACAATATTGTACCCTTCTTCCATAATGAAATTATGATGAAATTATGATAAATTTATGATGAAACATAAGACAAACAACTTCCTTACATGAACATTTACAAATATACTGAGACCATCAGGTCCGTAGATGCAAGTCGTTGTTTTCTTCTTAACAATCAAACTTAAATGCTGATGAATATCAGATAAATCTAATAAGTATAAGTGTATAAATGCAAGAAAATGAAATATGATGAAATACACATGACAAAACAATCTTGAAAGAAAAAGAATGAGCTATAAAAAGTATGTAATAAACGAGAAAAGTATAATGACCATCAATTTAAGTGCACAAAGTGCTAATTTTAATGCTACAAATGAATTAGAATGCTAGAAGTACACCGTCGCGTTGTCAGAAAATAGTGTCGCGCCAAATCGAATGACCAAATAGCGAAAGAAGCACAATGTTCGTTAATTTGAATGAAACATACGTAGATTCTAACGAAAATTCCATAGATTTGAAAACTAGAAAAGGGAATATAAACCCGAGATATACCTGACTGCACTAAAACAGTCGAATTTGAAAGCAAGACAAATTAATTTGAATGACAAACTCGCGAATTTGGCTGGGAAATCCTATATTTAAAAATAATGTACGAAGGTCTGTATCATCAATTCCAGCAAAAGGCAGTTGATGCAAAGAGATTCAATAATTGATCTGAAATTCGGGAAGTGAAGTTCTAAAAGTAGTATTATTTGGATGCATACCGACACGTTGTATGTTGTATGCCGTTAGTGCTTCATTAATAGGGACTTTTAGATTTACACGACGAGAGCATGGACTGCCGCGTGTGTCACTGTGTTAAGGCACTGGGCCGTGCCCAGCAGTGCCTTAAAAGGACGTCACATTACCTTTAAAGGATGTCACACGTGGCGGTCCACGTTCTCGTCGTGTAAATCTAATAGTCCGTAATATATAGGCCAGACTCCTTTAATTTGCACCCGGCGTGAAGAACAGCTGACTGCTTTCGATAGAATCAGGCCAAATGTTCATTTAGAATCAATTCATAGGTGGTTTTAAACATCCACATTCAATATAAAAAGTGCGCTGACGTCAGAACAATCCATTTTTATTAAAATGATTTTACAGTTTGGACCACTTTTTGTCATTTCGATCGGTGGCCAGCACAGTGCTGTATTGCACTGGTTGAAAAATGGAGACCGGCGAGCTGAAATACAGGGGGCGCTGTTATATGTGAATACACCCTATCGATATCACTAACAAAAAAAAAGCCTCAATATGTGACGCAAAAACTCTGTAAATTGCATGTTTGAATATCTTTTGCTTATTGTTTGTCAAGTTTCATTTTATAATGAATTGTACATTGTTCCAACAAAATGGAAGTTGGCTTTACTTTGTATTTTCCCTTTGTTTTTACATGAATACAAGTTAAATAAAAAGAAATCTTTAACACATCATAATAAAGATAAAGTAGACCGGATTTCGTCACTGCTGACGAATGAGGTGATTTGCAACAGATCTGAAATGATGAAGAAACTATCGCCAGACGGCATCTATTCTAAAAACTTCTGAGCATAATTATCTGGATTAAAGATCATGAGTTTCTGCATTCTAAATTTTGTGTACCAATCCAAATTGATTGATTTGAAAATCAATATTTAAAAGTTTTTTTCAACTTACCGATTTTAGAGAGAATAATTAAAAAATTGAATCGTGAGTCTACTGTCAAACTTGCCGATCAGCCACATCGTTTTTTATTGCGTGCATGTGTGTGTTATGAGCGTATAGACTATTCGTGATTGAACTTCTGCCCATTAAAGTAGTGCAGTGCTAAAGGTCAATACGCATTCACATTGATTCTCTATGCTTTGCTTGGAGTGCATGAAACAGTAGCTCGATCGTTGAATATGCATGTTGTATATCTGTCGTCACGCAAATCATGCATTATGCATTCAGCGTCTGTTTTCGCCCTGGACATCGACACGGAGGATGACCTCGGACGGAATACAGCCAATTCCACAGAGTAGACGATGGCACCGGGCAACGCCAGCCCGATGGAAGGGTTCAGGAGGAGATAGCTGCACCAACTTCGGTCGGCGATCTCATATTACAAAACAATAGAATACATGGGCTCGCGGCGACGTCATGCCCCCCCCCCCCCCCGCGTAATACTTATAGTGATTACGCGCGGTTCTCCGAAACCGCCTCGATGTACGCACTGAGTTTCCTTCGGGAGATTGTAAAAGGACACTAAAGGCGGCGTCCGTGTGCTGCCCTCTCATTTATTACTACGAACTATTTCTCGCGGATGATGCTAGGCGTCGTACGTCTTCCCGCGCCGCGCGCGCAAATCGTTCGCGACGATTGAGCTTTAAATAGCATGATGGAGGTGTTTCTGCATGGAAAAGAATGGATTAACAGACAAAATTGAGAAATTCAAAGGTAATATTTTGTTCATAATGTCGATCGAAATGGTTCTGTGTAAAGTGTGAACTTATGACGATTTCACGAAACGGCCCCCTGGTTTATTCCGGGATAGGTATAGATAGAGTCAATATCAGTAGCGGATGCAAAATCACGCGATTTTTATCTTTTTTAGGGGTTGGGCCCCCCCCCCCCTGGCGCTCAAGGGGGGGGGGGGGGGGGGGGGGTGCAAATTTTAAAATTTTCGAGGACCCCCCAAAAAAAAATGTGCTCACTACCCCCCCCCCCCCCCCCCCCCCCCCCCACTGAGCGACTTTTCGGCCGGCGCGATTTTCAAATTTTCGGGAGCAAAAAAAAAAAAAGTTGGGCCCCCTCCCCTAAGAAATCCTGGATCCGCGCCTGGTCTATATAGCCTAATGCCTATAGTCTAGATCTAACTTAGACCCTCTGGCCTACTCACTAGAGTTTAGATCTAACGTTAGGCTACATTTAGATCTACCATTGCTACGCTCCATTTATAAAATAGATCTACGGTACTAACAACCACCCTATAGTTTACACTATACACAAAACCATTTCGATCGACATTATGAATCAAAACTTGCCTTTGAATTTCTCAATTTTGTCTGTTAATCCATTATTTTCCAGAAACACCTTCATCATGCGATGTGAAAGCTCAATATAACTCTTTCATGGGGTCGAATTGACCACTTTAATACGTGGTTGCTAATATGACCACGTATGTTATGACCATGTTTTTAAAAACAACCCCGAAAAACAACCCCGAAAAAGCGACCACGGCATAGGTGTTAATATTTTTCGACCCCGTACTGGGGTTGTATTTAACGCCGACGTGGTCACATTTTCCAACCCCAACACGTGGTCATTTTGTATACCACGTACATCGTGGTCACTATGACACCTAACGTGGTAAGGTGCATGGTTGACTACCAAAACGTGGTTAAAACGACCACGATGTGGTCATTCTTTGACCACATATTTTTAAGAGTGTATATACCCAAGCTTGAACATCTTTAAGATTACTATTGACAGATATTTAGACGTCGTAATAAGGATCGCATTCCGGTGTTTATACAAAATGCTAGTCCACCGGAATAAGTATGGTTTTAATGAAAACCGTTTCAAGCTAAGATACGTATTTGAAAGAAAATACAAAACAGACTTGTTGTATTCAGGAGCTTAAAAAAGCCAGACAACAGTTTTTAGATAAACTGTTAAAAGTAGCAGAATATTGTACAGTTGAGAAATTATGTGACTTGTATTGATACCATTGCATTGTTCTTAAATTATATTTAATCTCACAAGTTTATTTTGATGCTTGAATGTAAATATGCACCTCATTTAAGGCACCAACAAATATGAGGGTAAACCTTATGAAGGTAAATTACTACGCACATTTACAATCCCTAAAACACCTTAAAAAGTAGGAATCATTGATATTCTTACTAATGTCTTCCCTAAATGCAACGATATATAATTATGTCCAAATTGTATGCTCAATATTTGCAATATATTTTTCTAAATAAAATAGTTACATTGTAGCACATTACCGTATCTTCCTTGTAGAGTCTCCAATAATTTATCATAGAGTGCATCTTTAACATCAGTCAGGGCGAGCCTGCCGTGGGGTGGGTGAACCAAAATTGCTGCGTCCGATTCAGCAAGTAACGTGTAACTTGGTTCCGGGTCTCCCATCACTATTTTATGGAATGAGAAATGTATTTTGCCACGTGTTTTCAATTTCGGGAAGACATATTTTTCAATTAACTGACGGTCATCCATAGAAAAAAATACAATCCGTAGCGAGTGGTCCATATTAACGTACTCCGGTCGAAGAGCCGATACGATATAATGGCAGTTGAGTGTAACACACCTTAATTGTACTACCACAGGCGTAACAGTTTAGTGGAAAGGTTAATCTACCAACGAGATACAGCTGTCCAATAAGCGTTCGAGTTACAAGTATGTTCAACTGTAATGTATTCAGCTATGTCTTCATCTGCGTAGACAGCTGACCAATCAGTATCCAAGTAATCTGCCAGCTAGCGTTTTTAACTAAGATATGAATGTTATATATAAAACAGATCGTACGTGGCTCACACAAACACTGTTCTCTCACAGGCATAGCCGACTTGATTCGAATGTTTTCGTCTAGTATTTCCGAACAAAGAACAACAAGAAAATTCGAATGGGGGCCAATGCCAGTCAAGTGGAAAAAAGACGCACCCGCGTTAAAAATATGAAAATGGGTGATTTAGAGAAAGTAGAATCAACCAACTTTCCAAGCCGATTAAACGTTGGATTATTTGGTATTCCGGCGGTTGGAAAAACGTCCTTTTTGAACTCTTTAAAGTACGCAGTAGAAGGATCGATGAAAGTGGGGGATTATGAACAGCGCGCACCAGATCAATTTCATGGAGGCCACACGATGATACGATTGCAAGCAGATATGACCCAGTACCTATCATTCATTGACAGCCGTGGGATTTCTCTTAATTATTTGACGGGCGACGCTGCGAAGGCGGAGATTATCAACCAATTAGGTAAGTTCAATAATAAATGTAAGATACTAAGATAAATTAACTATTCTGTTGATTCTGTTTTGATTATGAAAAAAAAATGTGTACCGTTCTTTTTCTTGCTAATATTTTTGTTGGTAATTTGACCGACGTAGATTAACTTCCAATATTAG
This sequence comes from Strongylocentrotus droebachiensis, assembly GCA_035222895.1. NCBI lineage: Eukaryota > Metazoa > Echinodermata > Echinoidea > Camarodonta > Strongylocentrotidae > Strongylocentrotus > Strongylocentrotus droebachiensis. Next base: position 122,531 of record JAVYIG010001962.1, read on the forward strand.
AGATTTCTTTTGATCTTTTATGTGTACATTGTTTGTATAATTGTCGTTGAGGGTCGCTGAGAAAGGATGTTTTAGATCTCGCATTTTGTTTACGGTATTTTCAAATTTATCAAAACAAAGGATTTCCTTCAATAATTTAACACTAATTAATAGCTTGCCTAAAGCAAGGTAAGTCTCAACAATTTCAAAGAATATCATTCTGAAAATAAAAAGGAAAATTAACAAAATATCATCCGAATAACGTCATCATGCATGCCTTACTACATTATATAAAGCATTTGTTTTCTACCATCACCAATCGTGATAGCAAGGTATGTATTTAACATCCAGTAAATATTAAACATATTTAAGAACGGTCGTTATGCAAGTATTATACGCAAAGGAAAATGTGGTTTATGTACCGACTACTGTACAAAACATATTTATTCATAAATACTTTGTTATAATGCACGATATTTACAAAGATGTAGCTTTGAATATGTGTAGCCATCAAATCTAAATCGCTTCTAATTTTCAGAGGTAACGTCTACAATATTGTTATTTGGCCGTAGTGGCAGCAAACTAAAATCATAAACTTAGCATTACTTTTTTTGTTGCCTTTCGCTTATCATCTATTTACGTACTTGTGGCAATCAAGTTTCTCAAAGACCTATTGCCGTAATCATTATTATCGATTACTGTAAACATCGTAACTAATTTTGTTAATACGTTAATATTCTGGAAATGAATAAATCAGATATGAACATTAATGTAAATATGAAATCAATTGTAATTACATGTAGATTTTATAGTCATTGAGATGAATAGAATGTCATGAGCCTTAGTAAAATCATTATTGGGACGTTCCAAAAAATCAGCCAAAAGAACGCCATGCCAATTTACAATTTCAGAGAGAAAAAAAGATAGTAGTATATAAAAAGAGGACGGTGATCAAGAGTGGTAGAGAGATAGAGAAAGACGGGGACAGACTGACAAAGAGAGAGAGAGAGAGAGAGGGGGGGGGGGGAGGGGAACGAGGGGAGGGGTGGGACCGAATAATAAAAGAGAAGCACATTTGAGTCAGGCTACACCCCGTTTAACGGTTTTGGGATGGGAGTGCTCATGCACGACTTGTTGGTGCCATGCATGCCCTGTGTACGTTAGCGCACAGCGAGGAGAGTCACGTGATGAACAACCGGACTTTTCTCTTACATTGCAACAAATTGTTGAACTTTCGGCGAGGGTTTACAAAAAAATAAAAAATAAGAAGTGGATTTTTTCGCTATCAATTTTTTGTCGCGTTTGCCGGTGGTTGAGATTTTGTGCGTTTTGGTTGCTATTTAAAATGCAGCTTGTTAGAAAATACAGAATGCAGTAATTTTGCGCATGCATGTTCATTCCCCCGCAAACAGCTGTGAAGGAAACAAATCATGACTTATTATTATACCTCTAGATTCAGCAAATCAAGCTCGTTCCCAAACAAATTAAATGATCAGTAATATTCATTATTGTAATAATCAAATGTAATTTTATTGTTATTATTTATCTATTCATATTTTCACAGTACTACACTCATCAACTTAGTTTTATTGTCTATTATTCACTCTTCGAATTTGTAATTTGTGTTAATATGTTTACAAGTCTTATTGGCTAGTTTTTAAACTAAATCGTTTCGAAGTTGGGGAAATTTTACCAAATTTCTAAGTATTTTTTTGTTCACCCTCCTCCGTAAATTCGTAGATAATTATGAAATACGGTGCACAGGTACCTTGCGTATGATTTTTTTTTAAAATTTTGAATATTTTTGTCCATTTGTCATAATTCTGGCAATTTGACCGTTTCTTCTGTGATTTTCAAGAGTTTGAAATCACATTTAAAGCAGCATTTTATCATGTCTAACGACACTCGTTTTCGACGTACGTCGCTTCTTTTGGTTTAGTTTGACCCTCATTCCCTATTGGGAGCGCCCTGTTTTTGTCTGTATAACAGAGTGAATTAGACAGCAAATAAGCAACAAAATCGGAAATAATATTAACATTCCAAATTTTATGTTTATGACATGATTTTTCAACGAATTTCGCAAAATTTTCGAAAAGTTTGGTCCGGGAAGTTCTTTTAAAATACGATAATTAGATTTCCGATTTGTTTAAGAAAGTACTTAATATCATTTTTGAGAAATATGAAACTGTATAGTGCCTCAAATTAAAAGCAACGTTAATTCCCTCAGTGCCATATACTTTACACTGATTCAACATCCGGGAACCATCCTTAGCCTAGATGTATATACAGAATTATGAAAATGAATTACCCATCTCGTAAAACACAGGAGGAGTACCTCCCAAGAGATCTATTTGCCGTTATTATACATTTCCAACTGATTTTTAAAAGAAACTACATTTGAAATAAGTATTTTCGTAGAATAACCAAATCTAATTTGTATTAATCAGAGGGGCAAAGTTTGTGACTTAGATCGATGAAAGGGGTCTGCAACAATTATACTACTCCCTGGAGTATAACTTCATCCCCTCCCTATGATTAATGCCCTTGAATCGTTGCAGGCCACATATTTCGTATACTCATGTGAACATAAGGTTATCAAATTATTGAACAGGGGCGTCGCTACAAAGAGGGGGTTGAGTTTTTAAAACAAATTGTTTTACCTGCAAATCTCAAAAAAAGTTATGTACTCTTGCCGGCCAATTTTAAAATCCGAGAACTTGTTTGAAAAAGAACGGACCATCCCGAGTCATACATTTATGACAAGTTGAAATTTTAGTCCTTTTGTGTATTGGAGCAAATGGGAAAGTTGACCGCCACAAGATCACATAGACATTATCAAATCAGCCAATTTGAAGAGCCCATACCTAGTAATTGCAACTTTCAAAATTCGTAACTTTCTAATTTGTTGTCCGATTTCATTCAAACTTTAATCAGAATGCTTCTTTGATTTGTCTGCTTTATTCTAGAAAAGTTTGCTATAAAGGTTGGATCTAATATATTACCTTTCTTCAACAACTCCAAAATCACAAACTATCTAATTCGTATGGGTACTTTATTTCGCAAAAAGTGACCCATTATGACAAAATTGCTTTGTCCAATGCCTCTTGGACAGTATGCTTGGACTAGATACACATATAAAACGTGTCATTTATGATTTTTGTTGTTGTAATTACGCTCAATTATAAAGCAAATAAACAACATACAAATGATAACTTAAACGAAAACGTAGGCCTGTTTACTTATGCCATTACAGCGCAACTTTTCTACCGAGAGGCTCAAATGATATGGAATAATATAATATAATCAAGTGGCGTTTAAGGGCAAACATTGTGCAATGAAAAATACTTAATGTGAACAATACAAAACAAAAAAGAAGAAATAAGTACATAAATGATCACGTTGGTAAGGTTCGTGGGTAGTGAGAACCATTACAAATACGTATCGCCTTTTTGATTGTATCATACGTTATCAGACGTTTGGAAATCGCCCATTTGAAGAAAAAAAAAACAGTATGTTTTTAATATCCTCATTACAAAATATATATTATACATAATGAATAAAACGTAAATTTGTTGGAAATATTTCAATTGAGGCACCGACATTGCGTGTAACGGATCTAGATATATATTTTACATGGTCATACCGATTAAAAAATTCGTTAATATAAACTCGAAGAAATTTAGTTCGATCACAGTATCATCTATTTTCAATGGTATATCAAATTGTGATGGTTTATTAATGGTACTATAGTATTTATAGTTTTTTTAAATTAAGATTCAAATATAGTTTATTTCATCGGAACCATTTGGAAGATTTTTTGCAGTATTATATGATAACATATAATTTGATATGCCAACAAATGGTAAAATTTAAGAATTCTATTTTACAGGTAGCATTATCAGAAATAAAACAATCATCATTTTTTTGTTATCAAACCACCCTCGCCACCTAAATAAAACTAAGTTAAAAAAAAAAAAGAGTAAATTATTGTCTGTTAGATTTTTGCAAAACATTCTTACACTAGATACACATATAAAGCAGTGTCCTTTAAGATGATGTTCGTTTATGAAAATAAATATCAAGCACCTACTTGCCTACTTTATGCCCTGTATACCGTTCCCTAATTCTAAACATAAATTAGAAGCAAATGAGAGAGGTTTTAGACAGGGCTTTAATCCACATTCTGTCCGATTTTATATATTTGTTTATTTTTGTGAATTTAAATAGAAATCGTTTCAATTTCATATCTACAACATTACCGGTACTCAAAATTTGGGTAATGCGTTTAATTTCTGTTTCCTGAACACAGGCACTACATTTGCCGATAACATTTAGAAATTAGGTATACCATTTTGTTCTTTGTTGAAGACATTTCAGTTATATTTACTCTTTACCTGAAATTATTGATATTGTTCCCTGTTTAATGATAAAAATTAGATCTTGCATTAATGGTATAACAAAATGTCATTCATTAAATAATTTCCCATTTGAGACACATTTTTATTATTTCAATGGCAAACGGCCTTGTTCCTAATAAAATGAATATGACAAAGTTTATACCTATTTTCAAGAAGGGTAACCAACGAGCAATTATCACCCCATATCGGTTTTCATTATCCTATAGAAGCAGCGTAGTAAAGTGAAGCAAAATGAATGAAAGGACAATGTAATGACTACCAGCCATCACACTTTTTGATGTAGATTTCAAAATTTACTGGATGCGACATACAATTATCTAACCTAATACCGTACACTCAGACCAAACACCTTTCCTTAAAATCACATACATTAGGGAGAAGGTGCGGACGGTGTTAAAGGTTTTTTTTTTCGTTTATAAAATGTTATGTAGTGAGTGTATATATATATATATATACACCGTAGTTCATAATGGTGGAATAATTATTTTAACGCCAATTAATGGAATGATTTTGACAATGGTTTATTCCTAATAAATTTAGATAATAGTATACATTCTCAGATTTTATTGAATAATAATGTGTGAGTGTTTGTTTTGCGTAACTGCTAAAGCATGTGTGTGCTACTATGCTAATATAGAGCACTAATACAGCTTATCGACACGGATTTGATCTTGCAGCCTCACAGTAACGAGGCCATTGCTTAGCCACTGAATCATGACTGTACGCAGCGGGTGCTACGGTACAGGGCCGCACCCCCCCCCCCTCCCCAGCAAGAATATAAATAGACACGAGGCTAAGAACTACACAATATTAGATTTCAAATAACGTTTTTCCAGTAAACACATGGCTAGCTCGCATCGGGGAAAAACGGTGACGGCCGATGCTCTTTTGGCAACACAGAATTAGAAGCCATACCACGTTTGTTTTTTTCCGCTGCCCTAACCAAGGACATCTGATATTTCACACTTCTGCTCTTGCGAAAACTTTTTAAAATCATAAAACGTTTAACATTATTATGTTACTTGGATAACAGTTTATACTAAGATGCAATTACTCAAACACTTTACCCATGTACAAATCAACCAAAGAGGAAATATCAAAAAACAATAAAAATGGATTAACACAAGGAAGGTGGACAAAAATAAACAATTCTTCACATATAGTCCTCCTAATCGAGAAAGGGATGCAGCCCCTAATAAATTTTTTTCACCGTTACTTTGTTTTGTTGTGTTTGGTTGATGTTTTTATTTTTTTATTTTGTTCATGTTTTTTTTTCTTTTTCTGTTAGTGGCTTCCCACTATTTTTGTGATTATAAATAATACAGTTAATTAAAATGAAAATAAACATGTACGCGAAAACCGTTATTATTGTATAGCGTTATATATGGTAATTGTTAGCTCAGTCGGGGATGTAGAGGATAGGTTCAGATTTGTCTAAAAGCACCAATTTGTGCCCAGATGGATACTATTTATATTGTTGACGTGTACAAAATACCCCCCTCCCCCCCCCTACTCCCGGGTCGTTATTTTGTTTAAATCAAACATGGAAGCCGTCTGGGCTAAAGGTTCCTTTCGAATTTTCGAAGGTTTAAATATAGGATTTCCCGGCCAAATTCGCGAGTTTGTCATTCAAATTCGTTTGTCTTGCGTTCAAATTCGACGGTTTTAGTGCTGTCGGAAATATCTCGGATTTATATTCCTTTTTCTAGATTTCAAATCTATGAAGTTTTCGTTAGAACCTATGTAAGTTTCATTCCAATTAATGAACAAATTGCTTCGAAAATAATATCGCTAGTGATATTCGTTTGTCTCGCAATGTGGTCAATAAGGAATCTAAAAGTTCACGACGTTTCGTGCGCTATCTGCAACACTTCGTCAGGTGATAAAAACTACTGTAAGCAAGGGCCTTTTATACTTTACGGGAGGACCGGCGGAGCCTTCTATAATTGCTTCTTTCGCTTTTTGGTCATTAGATTTAGCGCAACACGATTTTCTGACATCTCGACGGTGTACTTTCAGCACTCTAATTCATTTGTAGCATTCAAATTAGCACTTTGTGCACTAAAATTAATTGTCAATATACATTTCTCGTTCTTTAAACACCTTTTATAGCTCATTCTTTTTCTTTCAAGATCGTTTTTTCATGTGTATTTCATCCTATTTTATTTTCTTGCATTTATACTCTTTATATACTTTTAGATTTATCAGATGCCTTTAAGTTTAATTGTTAAACAAAAAGACTTGTACATCTACGGAATTGATGGTCTCAATATTTGTGTAAATTTTAATGTAAGGAAGTTGTTTGTCTTGTGTTTCATTATAAATTTATCACAATTTCATTATGGAGGAAGGGTACAATATTGTGACTGGGGTAGGTGTTTTCGTGTCCCCACTTTTCCGGGGTATATGAACATATCCGTTAAGAGATGCCATATCCCTTGATTTCGCCCCTTCTTAACCTAATGTCTGTCTACAAACATATGCTTTGTCCTCAAAATTAATAAATTGAATAACAGAAAAGACCCCAATAGCAAATTATGTATTTAATTGCATGTTTTTAAAGCTGTAAACGTGTGTTGCATTTCTTCCCCCTAACATTCCTAACTTGAATAAACATAATTGGAATACGAATGACAGGTGTTAATTTGAATGATAAAAATGACGCCTCGACAAGTGACGATTCATTTGAATGCTAGTTGAGCAGTTTCTAAATTGAATGACAGATCTATGAAATCCTTCGACCAAAATACTAAATTAAATACACAATCGGGAAAATTGAATGATAATTGGCATGGCAAAGCTGATCTGCGCTAACTTAAATGCAAAGTAAATGAATTCGAATGACAAACTCGCGAATTTGGCCGGGAAATCCTATAATAAAATGTCGTGCTTTGAACACTTTTTCAGGGTCAGAGAAATCCCATCATGATGCTATATCATAGATATGATATTTGGATCTCACCATAAGGCCACCTAATGGGCCTATTTAGTGAACAAAACATGTATTTCTGGGTTTGACTAGGTAGGGGGGGGGGGGTTATAATGCATGTAGAAGATCATAAGGTAAGGGTTATTACATTTGTGTAGCTAAATCCATATTCATTTCTTTAACTGTGCAAACATAACAGTTGTTGGAATTAAATATGACGACCATCTTAGTTGGATAGTAATGTAGTTCAGTTCAACATATGAAGTTGTTCATTCTTAAAGGGGCTAAATCATCTTTTAGCAGGTTGAGGTTTTTAATTCACCACCTCCTCGTGTAAGTTAGCAGTTTCCTGTTTGTATATTTGTGGGGGATAAAGCTTTACAAAATCTTTATAATCGTTGACGAAATCTAATAATGAATTATACTTGTTGATAATTTGACCATATTTTTGTTTTAATAGATATAGCCTCTTTTGGAATGAAACTGCGGTCTACCATCTCTTCGTATATAATTAATCCTTTTTAACCACCAAATTCGATGCAAAACACATGTATACTTTCAGTACAGCATATTTTATTTATTTTCCGATGTGAATTGGGTTCTATATTTTTGTAATATAATTTTTCTTTGAGATTAAAAGCTATCAAGCTCCGATTTTTAAATAACTTGAATCAACCTGTCTGTTTTATTCAACATTTTTTAATTATTCTAACAAGTATTTTTTAGAATATAGCTACTTTTAAAATGAAACATCTGAAACTAAGCTTTTTTTTCTTTCTCAAAGAAATTGTAATATCTGAAACATTTCTAGAACCACGGCTGCAGAAAGGAATTATCGACCCAATTAACACCACTACCGGGACCATGTTTTGTTTAAATGAGTCTATATTTCTTTAAATATGTTTAACGTATTTCAATTTTATTATGTATCCAGAACTAAATGAATAAATGAAATGATCGAATCCCAAATGCTGAAAATGCAGCATAATAATAATTAAAAATAATTCCCCAATGGCCATCGTTTCCTTTTCCCTCCCTCCCTGTCTCTTTATGTGTCTCCCTCTCTGTTTCTCTCTTATCCCCTCTCTCTGTCTTCTTTTTCTCTTTCTGTTTCCCCTTTTTTCTGCTTGTCGCTCTCTTATTCTTATTTTCTTCATCTATCATCCTCATTTTGTCATTCTGCTACTGTTTCTGATCTGTTTTTGTCTTGTTTAATTGTTTTGTTTTAAATTGTCTGTCGTGTTTTGTTTTTTTTTTCCGTAATTTTTTCTTCTTCAAAATTAAGTTATAAATGTATAAAGTTCAATTATTAATGAGCGAACCTACACCTGACAAACATTGTTTTCAAGTATGTTCGTTTTTTCATTTCCTGCAACCAAATAATTTTGCATTACAATGACCACAAACAATGTCAAAGATATTTCAATGCTCACTTATGTTACGTTTATTATTGTTTGTCATTGTTTATATTATGTGAACAGAAATGAAAAATAAACTCGCTCTGTATAGAGCTACTACTACTACTACTACTACTACTTATTTATTTTTAAAGAAAACTTAACTAATTATCACAAATTCAGTGTTTGCACCCCTCTTTAAAAAGGCTTGCCAACCGTCGTTGTGCATAGCGTTGATCCCTGACCTGTTTTGTATTATCGCCGACCAAACGTCTGCCAATATTTAGACGTTTTCGTTATACAAAAAAAAAAAAAATTTGCTACACAAATCATTTGCGTCACCGATCAGCACATGAAGACCGACTACTGAACTGAGTAGCGGTATTGGGGTAAACAAAATGAGAAAGAGACAGACCTCTAACATTTTTATCTCTGCAATTTTATCTCTGGTATTTGACCTGTGGCACTTGTACCTCTTACGTTTGTATATCTGACATTTTACTTCTGACATTTTAACACCTGACAATCCTGTTTTTGTGGAACCGTTAACACCACGCCCCGTATACGGAAATATAAATTATGACTTTAAGATATTACTCAGGGTGATGTCTAAATCGGAATTATCTGCCTCATTTCTTACATGTTCTGTTTTTTTATTCATTTCGAAAGGTTGATTTCAGGCAATGCGCGTGGTCTTACAACCTAATACAAAAACTGATGACTCCTAATTTCACAATACTGTACATTTAGATGTAAGGGCATGAATGAAAAATGGCATACACTCTCATATTTAATGTTACTGTTGTTCATGTTATCATTCTTTTTATTGTTCTTCTTCTATGTATTATTGTTATTATCGTATTTCTCCTCCTCCTTCATACTATTATTATTCTGATTTCCTTTTAACTCATGTTTTAATAAGTAGTAGTGTTGGTATTGGTGGTAGTTGTAGAAGTAGTAGTAGTTGCTGCTGTTGTTTTGCTAGTGTTGTGGTAATCGCAAATTAAGATGATCTGGTTTTGAAAATAACACGCGCCTTTTCCACTCCACCTTATTCTCGTTTTTTTTGCAGAGGGAAAGAGCTCATTCACCAAACCAGTTACCTGGGAAATACCAACGGAATCAAGACAATCTTTAGAGAAGAGGGTTTATTGTAGCGTACTTGTCATTGAGTAAGTCTTTCTGTCATTAATGTGGATGCACCTTCGGACGGGGTATATTATTATAAATAATTTCATTTCAATAAAATTTGACAGCTTAAAGTAACAGAGTATATGCCTTTATGTTTCTCAGAAGAAAACAAAACAGAGGTTTTACTGTACTCTCTTCGTTTTAACTGAATTATTCATATGATATTCATCATATTATTTTTTTATTATATACCCCGTTTTTATTCTGTAATCAACTTTACGATTGAAACAATGTGATCTACCTTAATGTCAAGTTATGATACATATTGTATCTACATAAATGTTTAATTCATTAGGACCTCGGGTCACATTGGGCCATCATTTCTCGCTATAGGTACCCTATGCAGAGTAATATAGGATTTCCCTGCCAAATTCGCGAGTTTGTCATTCAAATTAATTTGTCTTGCGTTCAAATTCGACGGTTTTATTGCAGTCAGGTATATATCGGGTTTATATTCCTTTTTCTAGTTTTCAAATATATGGAATTTTTGTTAGAATCTACGTATGTTTAATTCAAATTAATGAACAATGTGCTTCTTTCGCCATTGGTCATTCGATTTGGAGCAACACGATTTTCAAACAACGCGACGGTGTACTTTTAGCATTCTAATTCATTTGTAGCATTCAAATTAGCACTTTGTGCACTTTAATTAATGGTCAATATACATTTATCGTTTATTACATACTTTTTATAGCTCATTCTTTTTCTTTCAAGATTGTTTTGTCATGTGTATTTCATCATATTTCTTTTTCTTGCATTTATACACTTATACTTATTAGATTTATCTGATATTCATCAGCATTTAAGTTTGATTGTTAAGAAGACAAAAACGACTTGCATATACGGACCTGATGGTCTCAATATATTTGTAAATGTTCATGTAAGGAAGTTTTTTGTTTTATGTTTCATCATAAATTTATCATAATTTCATCATAATTTCATTATGGAAGAAGGGTACAATATTGTGACTGGGGTAGGGACTAGAGTCAACAATTTGAACATGATTCATTATTTAGCCAAGTCTTTAGCCATCGATCTGCTGGCGGGCAAGTAATATATGAAACTCTTTAAGAAAAAAAGAGGGGTGTGCTGGGTATAAGAGACGATGTGAATTACTTTTGTAAAATTCCGAGTCTGTAGTAAAAACAAAAAAGGGGCGATTGAGGGTACCCCCACCTTTCCCGGGTATATGAACATGTCCGTGCAGAAATGCCATATCCCTTGATTTCGCCCCTTCTTTACTGTATGCATTGTCCTGAAAATGAAGAAAAGTAATAACAGCTTAGACCCCAATGGCAAATCATGCATTTTAATTGCATTATTTAAAAACTGTAAAAGTTTGTTGCAATTCTTACCCCTAAAATTCCTAACTTGAATAACAATATTACGAATACGAATGACGGGTGTTAATTTGAATGATAAAAATTAAGCTTTGACAAGTGAATATTCATTTTAATGCTAATTGAGCAGTTTCTAAATTGAATGACAGATCTATGAAACCCTTCGACCAAAATCCTAAATTAAATACAAAAACTGGAAAATTGAATGATAATTGGCATGGCAAAGCCGATCTGCGCTAACTTAAATGCAAAGTAAATTAATTCGAATGACAAACACGCGAATTTGGCCGGGAAATCCTATACTTTTCTTGTGAAGGCGGTTCTTTATTTTATTGGAAGTACCTTATCAGTTGATATTGGTGTTGTGCCTTATCTCCTTTGTTTTTTAGTGGCCATTTTGGAATCCCCCTTTGCACTAGTTATTTGTTTAGTTTGACCTTTATTCTTTTTTAGATAAATTATGGGGGGGGGGGGGGCTAAACACTTCTTAAGAAATGACTCGAGTAGCGGATTTCTTTGGTAATTGAATCTAAGTATGATTGTTGCCAAGCAGGATATTCGCAGACGCATATATTATCACATGATAATAAAAAAATACTTCGACCAATTGAAAACCAATAGATCTACCGAGGAGTATTTATGATTGCATAACCCTAATGCGACAGGGACTCCCTAAAATTGAACATGCAGAGTGCTGAGCCTCGACAACTTGCAATTTTTTGGTCATTTTCATAACCGATCCTTCTTTCATAATTCAATTTTCTAATTATCGTTAGTGATCTTGAACACTTTAATTCGAGGAGTTCTTTTAATCTAGTAAGAACGTCAATATTCCTAGAGATTTGGTTAGATGTCTTTTTAACATGACCTTTCCATTTGATATCATCATATAGGACAATTAATTTGTTTGCGTTCTGGTCTTTAGGAATTCTAAATTTGTCTTTTAATTAAATTGAGCTCTTTAGGCATTACATCAAGTGGCCTATACAATACAACTATTATTATATCCTTTAAAGGTTTGGATATTTAGAGAAAAAATACTTTCACAATTAATAAAAAACAGATTCAAATTTTATCTTAATTTATATTCGACACATTTATGAATACAAAATTTAGTTCTCGGCGTCGAAAGATGACGGCTTGCAGCCAAAATAAAGGTAATTGGCAGCACAAACAGGTGAATACCCCTGAAAATTATCTTGATTGTGATTGAAATTGGTCTACTTTAGAAAAAATTCTAGTTATCTTTCGACGTTGAGGATTGATCCCTTATTATCACCACATGTGTAATTACACTGCATACAGTTTAGTCAAATGGTTACTTTGTATATGGACTGTGCTCCTCTTTCTTCATTCATTAATAAGAGTAGGTAACGTACATGTCATGGCCATCGCACACAGGGTCGGTCGACCCCAAATCAACTCTCTTGATGAATAAGCTTACCGCTTTGAATGTAAAACCCTCCCTGATACTCTGGCTTCATGATTTTATTCATGATTATCTATTTAATAAATAATACACAGTAGCAAATTTACAGTGGCGTAGTCAGATGCAAGTAAATTGATTTACAACAATTGAAAATGTACGATTGCGTAGAATTTGGAAATATATTATTATTATTTTGTATTATTATTTCATAATACCATTATTATTATTGTCACAGTTATTATTATTATTATTAAATAAAATTTGGAATAACATATGATATTATAGGGTATTATCTATTTATTTCCTCGTGATACTAATACATTGGTTGAAAGGAAACGAATGAATAGCGAAGTGGCAAGATACAGGCCTTGTCAATTTGACTGGTGTTTTGCATTGTATTTTGTGTATTATATTTTCTATTGTATTTTGTTCATGTGCTGTATGTAATGCCGACAAACTATATTTCCGAATGGACCATTAAAATTAATCAGAATCTGAATCTGAAAGTTGGTATTCCCAATCCTGTATATACATATATTTAGATATACATATATATAAATATATACAAAAGCGAGAATTCTCAACTCTGACATGACATATATATATATGTTCATGTTTATATCTATAAACACATATTTATATGGAATAGCTGCCCGACACAGCCCGTTTGTTTTTTCCATTCTTCATCGTAACGTTAATGTTTCTTGTTAAGCTTATACGATTTTTCTTATATATTCTAGTGCCAGAAGTTCAACGGTAATGTTCGAAGCAGTGAAAAACCTGGTTAAAATTATCCACGACTGGCAAGGTAAACTCGATGTGTGTGTGTGTGTGTGTGTGTGTATTGGGCTTTTACAAAAGTGTATCAATCAGATATGATTATTTACGTCTGGGACCGACCTTTAAATGTCACCATCTCCTCGTTTCATGTAGTCTTCATTCAACACACTTACATTCAAATGGAAGTTTTGCAGCTCATTACAAATAAAGATGTTGATGTTGTTTTATAAAAAAAGTAGTAAAATTTAAAAAATGCATATTTTTAATTTTCCCTTTTTAATTATCATTATTTGTTTTTATTTCATTTATTTACTTATATATCTTCTTTTTGATGGGCAGGGAGAAACAATTTATTTCATATTTAGATTAAAAAACGGGCTTCTGACCATGAACAAGATCATTAATAATCTTTAAAGAAATTAGTGTCGTAGTTGAGCGGTTAAAACACTTGACTGGAAAAGCGAACGTCATGGGTTCGAAATCTGGTGTGGCACTACTGTCCTTTGGCATGGCATTAGTCTACATTTGCCACTCTTTTTAAATGAGTACCAGGTAAGATGCGAAAGTTGCATGGATTGGTTTGTGTGCAATTGTAAAATGGGGCCTGGCACGCATACTACTCCGGGAGTATAGCGTGTGCACTATTAGTGCAGATGAGTGATTGAATTCAATGACCAAGGTAATACAAATTGCAATATAAAGCGCTTAGAAAATAATTGATATTGTATATTTTCACTAATTTCAACGAACAGAACTATACACGTGGTCTATAACGAGAATCAATATATATGTAAAATAATTGAGAAATATATTCCATAAAGCAAATTTGAGTTAGTGTCATTTATGCCATGATAGAAAATGTGTTCAGTTTTGTACGAAATGCTGACATCTAAATTTTTTAATCCTACTAAAATCTTTAAAAAAATTGATATTTATTTTCTGGTTTAGTTTGGAGAATATTATTTTATAGTATACAGTATACATTTTTCATCATATTTTTTTGGCAAATGACATTTATTTGTAATTTTAAACATTCAATGCAAGTTTTTTTGTTATTATGTGATAATTCATTTTCTTTTCTTTTTAACAAGAACTGAAGTTTATCTTTAAAGTAATGCTTGCATTGCCATATTTGATTAAAAGAGTTCGTTTTCACTGGCTGCCTGCCGTAGCAACAAAATAGTTGACAAAAGAATTAACACCATTTCGTTGACGATCAGATTGCATCAAGTTTTTCGTCTTCTTTGTTCGGCTTCTGCGACGCAGTGTAGATTAGGTTTAAGGTCAAGTTAAGGGTAAAGCATACAGTGTGTGCGGGCAAGCACTGAACCCAATGACCAGGGTAATAGTATATCTATAAAAGCGCTTAGACACATCCGGGATGTATTAAGAGCTGTATAAAAGCTAATTATTATTAGATGATACGTACTAAGTCTACGTATCACCTATTGATTTCGTCAAGATTTTCTTTATTATTCTTCCTCGAATTTGTTCGCAGGATATCTCAGGACTGAATAAAGCCATTATCATGAAACTTGCCGTGATAATAGATCTTAGTCTAACATAGAACTGCGTGACTTTTTAGAGACTCAAACTCATCGTAACGTCATACAGGCGCCATTTTGTGAAAATTAACTTATGATCATATTTTCATAATAGAAAGCCATTTCTCATTCATATTTATCATGATCAAGGTCAATATTTGTCCGGTCAATTTCAGGTCAATAAATGCGCGCAAAAATGCGCGTACGCCTACGTGCGCGCGTTAACGCTCGCGTAACCTTTTAAATTGCTCAAAATCGTCTTAAATTTTTGGTGCATACGTTTCAGGCCATTATAAGCATTTCATAAAAAATCGCGCAAAACACGCATTTTCTTTTGCGCGTTTTCGTTCGTCACGGCCGAACGCAAAATAATTCCTCCTAGAATTTTTTTGGGACAGGATATTTCTCATATTTTCCTGAACAATTTGATACCATGTTCATCTCTTTATCACTATTAATAACGGAATGAGCGTCCGCCCAAGATAAATATCCGTGCGCGGAGCTCTTGTAATACATAATAGTCCATGGGCCAAGACCAGAAATTTGGGTTATTGGTACCACTCAAGGTGGCAAGATCTACTTATGCATTTTGAAATGCCCTATATCTATACATTACATTTTGATATGATAGCATTTCCAGATTGGCAGCTTAGTCATATAATCAGCAGTTTCCATGGCAACACTACGCTAAAACCGGTATTATTCAAAGAAACAGTTAAAGTCATTTAAAAATTATAAAAACACCTTTGAATGCGTAAAAATGTACAGTTCAGAATACCTCACAATAAAGGAAAGCAATGAAATGCAAATTACATCACCATTTATAACGGTTGCCATGGTAACGACCCAATAATAGCCTAAAATCAAGGAGTTTGGAGTAATTTCAGTAATATATTACACAATATACTCATTCAAGACACGTTAAAGTCCCATTTCTAAAATAATGACACAACTATATGACTAATACATCATATAAGCCAAGAATATGCTATAAAGTACATTCCCATTGTTACCATGGCAACATGAATTAGAGTTAACAAGATGTCCTGTACGGTACTATAATTATGCCATATTTTGGCTATCTCTTGGAATTGGAGGGCTGTTGAAAGTTCATTTTGGTGTCTTTACCCAGGTTTTCAGGCCCACAGAATAAAAGTTTAGAATACCTCACCATGAAGAAAAGTAATGAAATACAAATTATATTACCATTTATAACGGTTGCTTTGGCAACGACCCCAGAATAGCCTAAAATCAAGGATTTTGGAGTAATTTCAGTAATATATTAGACACTATTCTCATTCAAGACTAGTTAAAGTCCCCTTTCCAAAATAATGACACAACTATATGACTAATACATCATATAAGCCAAGACTATGCTATATAGTACCTTGTCATTGTTACCATGGCAACATGAATTAGAGTTAACAAGATGCCATGTACGGTACTATATGCCATATTTTGGCTATCTCTTGGAATTGGAGGGCTGTTGAAAGTTCATTTTGGTGTCTATACCCAGGTTTTAAGGCCCACAGAATAAAACTTTAGAATACCTCACCATGAAGAAAAGTAATGAAATGCAAATTATATTACCATTTATAACGGTTGCCATAGCAACTACCCCAGTATAGCCTAAAATCAAGGATTTTGGAGTAATTTCAGTAATATATTAGACACTATTCTCATTCAAGACTAGTTAAAGTCCCCTTTCCAAAATAATGACACAACTATATGACTAATACATCATATAAGCCAAGAATATGCTATATAGTACCTTGTCATTGTTACCATGGCAACATGAATTAGAGTTAACAAGATGCCCTGTACGGTACTATATGCCATATTTTGGCTATATCTTAGGATTGGAGAGGTGTTGAAAGTTCATTTTGGTGTCTATATCCAGGTTTTCAGGCACATGGAACACAGCCAAAGCTTTATTTTGGACATTAACATAGGACATCATACATTTGCATAAAATCAGAGCTAAATGACCATGAAAGTATTCTGCCACTGCATATTACAAGCTGTTTCTTAGGGTTTAGAAAGATATAACATTGTGATGACTACATTAGATGCTAGAAAACTTCATTTGATTGTATGCAATGCTGGAACCAGCACAGATTCATCACATTAATGACCATTTGCTTGCTATTGTATCAAAACTGTCCCGAAGAATACTACGAGCAAAATGAGAATATAAATGAGTCAAAGGTAAATATGAATGCCAGAAAATTTGTGTCTGTTTATCAAAACGCCTTCTTTGGGCAGAAATATTACAGGCGGTTTGCACGAAGTCTCAGAAACTATTTTGTTACACCCTCTCTTTCCTATTTTTTTGTTTACTCTCTTTGAAAGAAAGATGAGATTGAATTTAAGTAGTCCATTTGGACACAAATTAATTCACATTCTCAACGCCAGAAAAAAACATGTATATGTCTTTGAAACTTTACATTGATTGTTCGAAATGATGTTACTGATAAAATATATCTAGTACATCTTCGAGTTTAACCTACAAGTGTCCTTTCCATGTGATCTGGAATTTTAAGCCTACCCTAAGTTGACACCATGACTTTGATAATGGCAGCTTATTTGTCAATGAGATACTGGTGACTTGTGGTAAATAGATCACACACAATCAAAGGTCACCGACTCTTCCTTTGTCTGCAACTACTCTCTTTGTTTTCATTCTGAATTGATGAGGGCACACGGCGGGGCGTTGAGTGATTAGTGAACATGCACGGTAAGGGCCTGTTAGTGGCCAAAGAGACCAGACGAGACCCGGCAAAAGTTGTGGGCATGCCAAAAACTTTCGCCGTGTGGGCACAAGCGGAGGCACGCAGTGAGAACCCGGTATGAGGACTCTAAGAGGACGGTATAAGGACGGTGGTCTGGTACGAGGCTGTCATGGACCCATTCGTGGGGCAGTGAGAACGGTGACATGACGATGTGTCATATATTTTACAACGGGCTGTTACTGTATACCAGCCTGGTTACGGGTTTTCGCCGGGCTCTCACCGTTCGCTGATCGTTGACCCACCGTCTCATACCGGCCCCCCACCGATCATTAACGGTCAACCGCTCTCTTAACGACCTAATAACGTCATCTTACCATTCCACCGTCCTCGTAACGTCTCCATACCGGCCTAGCTGTAGCCGTGTTTTACATTGTGCCCGTTCTGAAACCGTGCCAGACACCGTGACTCTATATTTTACTGTATAAAAAATGCTTCCTCTGTTGTTTCCTGCGGATCGAGCTTCCTATAGCTTGACCCCTCCCCCTGCTTTCCCTCCATGTAGAGGCGCCGCTCCAGTGTGTGGGGGGGGGGGGGGGGCTGGTGTGCACAGCCCCCTACCCAGTTTCGAAGTACCCCAGAAGTGCCCCTTTGTTCATAGGAAATTGCCCCTTTTACTTTGACAAGTGCACCTATTACTTTATTAAAATGCCCCTTTGTAGGTGCCCTTTTTGTTCTCCCCCCCCTCTAATTCGTTAGTCGCTCTGCCGCCCCTGCTTCCATGTGTAGGCATTATGAAGAATTATGAAGATTTATGATTAATTGTTGAGAAGAACAATGAGGACGTACATCCGTGAACTCGAGAACTGAAGTGTGACCGGTAGCTAGGGTGAGTGTCCAGCTTTCATATACCGTGTGTGACGTCTTCAAGGCCAAGCGAATGTTCAGCGAATGGACCTTTTATGGTGCCGTTCCGGATGGTATGCAGCAGGTACCCACCCGGTGGGGCTCTGCATGGTGAGACCCGCCGAGGGAAAGGCCAACACGGTGACACTAGCTGGCACGAGCACGCTGTAAGTGGTAAGGGACCAGTATGCAAACGGAATGGAAACGATGAGGGCACAGTGGGAAAATGTAACACCATTGGACAGCACGATAATACAGACACAGATTACAAGCACATCTGTGTCTTCGGCTGTTGTTACTATGGATCTGTATCCATCCTCCGCAGCATGCCATGCATGAAGAAGCATTCGTGTGTCAGCTTCCTCTTGTGTTGTCTTCAGAGTTATGATTTCTTCATAGTGCTTCTCCACTTGCCACATAAAGTGACTTATCATGAAGCTTCTCCCTCTCTGCAGGCTGCTTCCACTGATCGACCAAAAATTTAATCTAGGCTTGTTTTTGTTTTCAGGGTTTCTTCGGAATTTTTTCCACTGCAAAATGTTGTGACAAGGTGCAATGTTCTTCCACTGTGTTTCAGCGGTGGAACCTCTGTTGTATCTCTCAACATTCTTGATGGACTCATCCCTGTAGACATCGAACACGACATCAGTCCTGGCACTATCAGTGCCTTCGTGCAGAGCTAGCGTCAGTGCAGCATCTGCTAGATGTGCAAATGACTTGTCATCCCCTTTGAGTCTATGGACAAGGCTCATTCTATCAATGATACAAGCTGAAGGCTTCGGAGTGAGATCTGCTGGTGACACAATTTTCTCCAGCTCTGTTTGCCCTGCGCAGAGAGCAATGCTGTTGCCAGTGACCACGGTATTGGTCCGAGTGGGCAACTAGAACCTCTCTAATAGATAGCGCTCTGCTGTGAGCAATGATGATCATGAGCCCAAAGAGGTTTCGGTCTGCCTTCACGATTACCTGATTCCCTTTAGCTTTGTAACCAGCCTGCTTTTTATTGATGTTGCGGAAGGTCTTCAGGCTCTCTTTTTTCATCTTGTCATGAAAGTTTAACATGGGTTGCTCTTTTTCCAAACGATCTTCTCGGTATGCTTCTTTTCCAACTTTGTGAACTTTCAGCAGGTCTTTGGCAATATCTGGTGGGGCCAGGATACAGTAGACAAGTTGACCAACTCTGTTTCATCATGGCTCAGCTGTTCTCGATTAGTTCCACAAATGAACAAACATCGGTCTCATCTTTTCTTATCCGGCTTAGTTGCAGGTCCGGATGATTGAAGTGCTGTAAACTGTTTCTGCTGACCATGTCTCTCAACTCCCTCAAAATAATATGAGCTTCTGACCTTCTTTACTCAGATGTCAGGTAGTACCTACTGTCAGCTCCTGGTTTTAGGCTGAACCTTTTGCCCCCCCCCCCCCACCCCAGTTGTTGATGTTTCCTTGTTGATGGTTTCTTCAATTTTCTGGTCGATTGGGATTCTGCCAAAGAGGTCCTACCTAGTTGTACAGAAAATCTCTGGCCCTGCATGAATTGTTCATGCACATCTGGGTGATCAATTGGCCAGCCGGGACATTTGTACATAATAACTATAGTAGGGAACAAAGCGTGCTTAGTTCAGTTTGTCGTCGGCGAAGAACCAGGGAATCATTGCACGAATGAAAGCGAGGTGCAGCACCCATGCAGACACCCTCTCTAGATGCCCGAACCAGACCTAGCATAACCTCGACGATGTCCACATACATCCAGAAGGCCGAGAGGGTCCCATTCTCCTGTATCAGGTAATCAAGGTAGACATCAAACAGCTTGAAGATGGCCTCAAAGGACTGGTTCTCAATCATATCACAGCCAGCAGCTTGAGAAACATCTTCACATAGGCTGTTCACGACTCTAAGGCTTTCTTCCAGGTGAACCTGGTCATCAGTGGGGTTAGTTTCTAGACAGGGTAGGAAGCCTTTCCACGCCTGTCGCATAAATTATGCCTCGTACAACAACTTGACTGCACGGTTGTACTTGTTTTAGATGAGTTAAACAAGTTGAAAGTATCGAAAAGTACTGGACTAGATATGATACCAGCCAGATTTTTAAAAGATGGGGCGAGAAATTTGTATGAACCTTTGAATTATATAATCAATTTATCTCTTATGTCTTCTACCTTTCCTGACGACATGAAAATTGCAAAAGTAACACCGCTACATAAAAAGAAAGACAAAACTGACGTTGGTAATTATAGGCCTATCAGTGTTTTAAGCGTAGTTTCAAAATTTTTGGGAAAATCGGTTCATGCTCAAATAGAGAAATATTTTCAAGAAAAAAAGTTAATATATGAATTTCAGTCCGGCTTTCGTAACGGATATTCCACTGAAACATGTTTAATACATTTATCGGATTTTGTTAGGAATGAAGTTTCTCAAGGGCGCTTTGTTGGAATGGTTCTTCTGGACTTACAAAAAGCCTTTGATACTGTAAATCATAACATACTGTTAAAGAAATTGGAAGTGATGGGTTTGGATTCGGCATGTGTTAAATGGTTTAGATCATATTTAACTAATCGTCATCAAGTGGTAACTATGCAGAAGGTAATATCTGATTCCCTGCCTATTAAATGCGGGGTTCCACAAGGGAGCATTTTAGGCCCCATTCTCTTTATGTGTTATATTAATGATATGTGTACTTGTGTTAATGATTCTAAATTACTTTTATATGCTGACGATAGTGTGTTACTATATTCAGATACAAATCCTAAGTCAATTGAAGAAAAACTAAGTGCAGAATTGGCAAAATGCATCGAATGGATGACAGACAACAAGCTTAGTTTACATGTTGGAAAAACAGAAAGTATTTTATTTTGTTCGAAGGGAAAGTTTAAATATACACGTGACTTCAAGGTTACCTATAATAATCAAGTGATTGAGAGAAAAGATTCAGTAAAATATTTAGGAATAAATTTAACTAGTGATCTGTCATGGACAGGTTTGGTAGATTCAATTGCCAAAAAGGCTAATTCTCGCTTAAAATTTTTGTATAGATACCAAACTTGTATGAACATGAAGTCGAGACGTATTTTGTGTTTTGCTTTGATACAATGTTTATTTGATTATGCTAATGCTGCTTGGTACAGTAGTCTGGGCAAGATGGATAAGAAAAAGTTAAGAATAATTCAGAATAAGATGGTAAGATTTATTAATTGCTTAGGCCCAATAACACACGTCGGGAAAAATGAACTTGAAGAAGCAGGTATACTCCATGTAGGTCAAAAGTCTAAACAACTCGTGTTACACCATGTCCATAAAATATGCTACTCAGATGTAGATCATTATATTACTAATAATTTTACTCGTGTCTCCAATATCCATGGATACGATACAAGAAATAGTCATTTTAATTTTGTTTTAACCAAGCGAAAAGGACAAATTGGAAACTATTTTTATTTTAATGGTATCCAATTTTGGAATTCTCTCCCAAAACATGTCAAAATAGTTAAGAATTTTTCACACTTTAAAAGTGTATTAAAACAATACCTAAAGCATGAATCCCTTCAAGAACAGTAATATCAGTTATCTTAAATCACAGTTCATTATGTGTAGCGCATGCTTTTAAGTTTAATCTTGCATAATATACCGTAGATCATTGTTTGCTATAAGTTCTAGAAATTTTTGTTGTTGTTTATGTTATATTATTTATTCGTAATATTCGTAGTAGTTATTAGTTGTGATATTTTATTCTCATGTCGTACTGTACACGTACTTTATAGGACCCCGTTGGAAATAAGCCTTTTCCGGCTTTCATGGGTTATCCTGTCAATGTATCTTCTCGTTCCATTTTGCTTTATGTATGCACACAATGTACTATACTTGACGAATAAAATCAATCAATCAATCAATCAGCATTCCATCACTCCAGCTACAGAGCCAATATTAGTGACACCTGACTCTACACATAGGTCCCTCAGTCCAGCATCTTGAAACATCTTCTCAATGGGTGACCACAGTGTGCATATGCCAAGAGATATACATCCCAGGGACTTCACAGTTTTTATACAATAACAAACAAAGGGTCATTAATGTGATCAATGTGTGCTGGTTCCAACATCGCATACAATCAAATGAAGTTTGCTAGCATCTAATGTAGTCATCACAATGTTATATCTTTCTAAACCCTAAGAAACAGCTTGTAATATGCAGTGGCAGAATACTTGTATGGTCATTTTGCTCTGATTTTATGCAAATGTATGAAAAATAGCAGTGATGTCCTATGTTAATGTCCAAAATAATGCTTTAGCTGTGTTCCCTGTGCCTGAAAACCTGGGTATAGACACCAAAATGAACTTTCAACACCTCTCCAATCCCGAGATATAGCCAAAATATGGCATATAGTACCGTACAGGGCATCTTGTTAACTCTAATTCATGTTGCCATGGTAACAATGGGAATGTACTATATATATTCTTGGCTGATATGATAGATTAGTCATATAGTTTTTCAATAATTTGGAAAGGGGACTCTAACGTGTCTTGTGAATGAGAATATTGTCTAGTATGTTACTGAAATTACTCCAAAATCCTTGATTTTAGGCTATTCTGGGGTCGTTACTATGGCAACCGTTATACATGGTAATGTAATTTGCATTTCATTACTTTCCTTTATGGTGAGGTATTCTAAATTGTACATTTGTACGCATTCAAAAGTGTTTTTATAATTTGTAAATGACTTTAACTGTTTCTTTGAATAATACCGGTTTTGGTGTAGTGTTGCCATGGAAACTGCTGATTATATGACTAAGCTGTACATTCGGAAATGCTATCATAACTTTTTACACGTATATATGCCCAACAAACAAAAAAAAAGTACAAAGGTTTTGCCACCTCTGGTGGTACCAATATCTGGTCTGGCCCATGGACTAATAGCATATTTTGGCAAAAACATGCCTATAAAAAGTCCATTGGGATGAATAAGGACAGCCAACTTTTTTCATATTTACATAGAGTATGAGTCGGAGATATGATTTCATATCTCATTTGGCCATTAAGTACATCTTGACGTCATCACAATGGCCTTGGAAGTCAAAATACAAAAATGCATATTATGACGGCAATATATTTAGGGAAAATTTAGTGTATTTCTCTCAATATTCATCGATTCTCTTCTAGATTTTAAAATATTGTAGTCGAGGCAATTGTCCAAAAGATCAGTGTACACTAATTTTCATTTTAAGATGTCATCATAGTAAAGAATTCAATTAAAGGCCACATGTCCGAATTTTCTCTATTTGCGTGTTATGTCTAAGGAAGGTGAATTTTGTTAACATCACGAATCTACATGACATTTATCTATAAGCATTATCTAGCTTATTTGTGCTCTGTTATCTCCCATATTTTGGTATGTTATAGGTTACACTATGGGCTATAAAAACAGTTTTTAATCAGATGTTGGGATCATGTCGAAATTTTAAATTGAATGTTGAAATTTCAAATTCTGTAGAACTTTACAATATGTCACGTATGTCCTATTTGTGAAATTTAAATGTTAGCAGTGTCCTAGTATTCTCATTATGCAAGTAAGCCCATTTACTTTCTAGACTTTAATTTCAGACACTATTGAGTGACAGACTGACTTCTTTTTTTCTCTGGTAATAAAATACATGAAATTAACTTTATAGGGAACATGAGCATTTGTCTACATCAATAACCCACTTCTTGTAATGGCCCAAAATAAACTGATTGAATTTCTGCGCAGCACAATATAGGTAGAACATGACTGGTAGAGCATTTCGTGGAATAAGATGAAATTGTGAAAATGCATTCAAAGGTCAAAGGGTCAAAGGTGTAACTGCTTATTGAACAGGGTCAATCGTCAAATTGTATCAGTCTATCTTCCATAGATCCGTAATGGTCAATATGCTACCTGGCACAGTTGAAACTTTACATATGGATAAACCATAATAGGAAGAGCATTTTAGAAGATCATATACAATCGTGAACATGCATTCCCTCAGTATGTAAAACATTAGCATACGTATCACCTAATTCATCAAAGTGACGAATTAAAGTCTAGTTATTATTATAATAATTATTATTATGAATTATAGTACTGATTCCAAGGTTTAATTTAGGATTTTCAGTCATCGTATGATATTATCGCACTGCAATTGACAATGCATCATCTACCGTAAAATATGTTCTTTTGGTAAATCACAATAGCCCCGCAATATATACCTAACTGAAATCATATAACTAACACAGTGAGCAGTAAACTAAAAGTCATTGGTTGCATTTAAATAACAAGAAAGTAAAGGCATTTTAAAATTAATAAACACTTACAATTTTTTGTGCTCATTTTCCCTTTTAGGCTATTACCCCCTTGCCGTAATTACGAAGGTTGACACAGCTACTACCAAAGACTTGAGTAATATGCGATCTCTTCTCCAGTCTGTGGGAATCCTTGACTACTATGAGATCTCCAACCTCACCTTAAAGAAAACAAATCTGACCTACGGCGAACAAGATTCCCTGCTCAAGTTCATTGAACAGTGTTTCAAATACGGTGATCGCACATTTAAGTTCCGCCACGCTATTGACTCCGGGGAGTAGAAGAGAAATACAGTACGTATTAAAAAAGTGCACCCAAGTTTTGTAGCTTCTAATTTAATATTTATAACCTATGTCAGCTTGAATCATACTTAATGGTAAAGTGTACCTAATACTGTGTCTACTGATACCTATTTTTATAGTTGCGGTGCTACCAATGACCAGGACAGCATGATTTTCAGAAACAATTGTTTAAATCCTCTTGTACCAAGAGCCATTATAGTTGTGTTTTCTCATGCCGTTAACAATAGCTCACTTATTTACATCGACTATTAGGCACTTAACAAAAAGTGGTCTTATTATCATCTGAATCTCAAGGAAATGCTTATTACGAGCACAATGTATAGCATTATCTCCGTTCTGATGATTATAATCTTGACTTTATTTGCATCCATTATTTTAAGGTATCCATTGTCGTTGAGTGATAACAAATACATAACGTTTATATTGGATGATGTCAATTTCTTTGATAGGTATACTCATACATCCATGAGTCTTTTCTTTCTTTTTTGTTTAGTAACCTTTTAGTTTTTTGTATTCGCCATTCGAAATGAACACATTATACTCTTACGCGTGTGAAATGGCGCAGCAGACAAGTTAGCAGAGATAACTTAGATATCATGAACAAAGAAGTTAGTAGGATGTTCAAAATAATTAATTATTATCCTATTGATTGAAACAAGGTTCTGCAAAAGCCTGAACATAGTGCATCATTTTAAACAATGAAGGTCTAAATCAAGAGGCAAAATGTTCCATTTAAAAGGATTAATGACCAAAGAAGCACATACATATGGTCAGACCCATATTCGGTTCATCAGCCCAAAATTCGGACCACACTTTATACATTTGCATGTTGTGGGCTATATCCGAACTGGTTAAAACATAATTATTTTGTTTAATTTTTTTAAAACATAGAATGCGATTCTACATTCATCTTCCAAAAATGTTTGAGGATATCGGTAATAAAGAGATGTATCGTTGGTTACCTTAACTATTAGTATGTCCTTTTTTATATATTGGTACAACTTTTGCTATCTTTGATGGGTCAGCACCAATGCCATTTTCAATGATTTCAATATTTAACATAATGGTTCACATATGACATATCATATTTGTTTACAACCCATGCATTGATATCGTTAACAAAAGAATGAATTCCATTCTTAAGTTGACAAGTTATATCAACCATTGCGGATTGCTGAATAGGGTACACAGAAGTTTTTAATCAACCATCAACAATGTTACCGAGTCACTTTAAGTAATTAAACAAATTGATACTTCTCGTTTTACGTGTCTTGATAGTTGTGACATCTTAACATAAACAATTAATCCAGTCTACCATTCATCCTATTATTTGCGAAAAACACGCACAAATCTAATTTACAAGAAGTCTGAATAATTTAGGTGTTTTTTTTAACCTGTGTTTGTAATAGTTCCCATGTTTTTGATGAATTCAGTGTTGAATCTTTAAATATCTAATCACAATATTTGTCTCTGTTTTACGTATTTCTTTAGTCAAATTATTTCTAAATATTAAATATCTGACTCTTTTACTCACGGAAGGCGTTTAAAAAAGAATTTGAAACAATTCAGGTTTTTCCTTTCTGGCCAAACTTTGGAAGTGTATGTTGAACCAGGGTTTACTAGAAGTTGTTATATTATTTTTTATTAATGAAGGGTGAATATTCATCGAAAAAAAGAGAACAAACATGACAAATTCGGTTGTAGCTATGTACATTTTCTTTATCTTCATTAACGGGTCAGTTTACCGGGGGAGTTTTTTGATAGAGTGTTTCAATGTAAGCGTCTGTAACACAACGTTTGAATTAGGAGCTGACATTGTTACGATCAATTGTAAAGGAGGTTTCAGTCATAACAAAAAGTATTCTTATGTTAATGGTTTTCCATTTTTAATACAGAGACAAAAATGGAAAACAGTAACATTGCTGACTTTGTGTAACATATGATTAAACTTAATGAAGAAAATGAATAGATATATATGAATGAATGAATAGACAAACAAAAAAATGAATAATTGCATCGATCAATAAATAATAAATAACATATGTGTTGAAATGCGTACTTTTGAGAGAGAGAAAGAGAGAGTGTGTGTGTGTTTGTCATTATCGTGTGCAAATCAAACTTCTAATGAGAGAAAAAGAGAAGTAATAGTATTGTAATACGCATTTTGAAGAGAGAGACATGATCGCCATGTCACAGCTGTGTCACAGTTTCAATAATATCGGTTATTTTGGGGGATATTTATTGCTTTATGTTGGATTTATTGAGACTGGTATAATTCTTGAAAGGTAGGATTAGGTCTACATCGTCAGCTAAAGTAACTATTGAGATGGAACTACGTACCTTTTAATTGAAGAAAAAAAATGGCTTATTAGACAGAATATTTTCACCAATAAGATGGATTGCACATGCATACAACATATTTTTAAAATATTACAAATTCAAATTAAATAGCACTTTATGTGAATGGGTTTGTTTTTCTTTTTTCTAAATCTAGATATGTAAAGATAAACATTTGATAATTCAAATATTATCAATACAATTCAATTCTGTTATATAAAATGAAATTAGTGTCATCCCCTTTATGCTCGTTTGGATGCTCAATTGTTTTTAGGAATGATGTAAAGTTATTTCTTGATGTCATTGATTTCTCTTCCCTCGATGACAAAACAGTGATAACAGGGGTATTACACACGTTTTAAAACAAAATGCTTTTTTATCACAATTTAGTTATGGCTAGGAATGTAATAGCACTTATCCTAATTTGTCTGTATTCAAAAGTGTTTAATCAAGATCATACAACGAAGAGTTAAACATAGCATAGCAGGCTACCACATATTCCACTGTATATGCGATGAACCCAGCTGCTGCTTTTGGTGCATCTGATTGAGTTTGCTCCGACACCTGTATAGCAAACTCTGCAGGGGTATTCTCCTGTTGTCTCTGCCTCACCTGCATCAACAGAATACATCCTGACCTTGGACTTTTCAGCATTCACTTTGAGACCCTTTCCTTCTACTCACAGAGAAATAAAGGGTGTTCTTGGGGAATAAAACGGAATTGGAAAAATAGGGCGCCCCCTATTACACCTTTTAGGGAGTAAAACATGAAAATACGCAAGGGTGAACAAAATAGTCATTTGAGGGGTGTAATTTCACACCCTATTTTTAGTCAGACGAGCTCTGATTGGTCAATATATTGTAACAAATTAGGGCTTTGGTATTTGGAGGTTAAGCATTTTTCTGTTGTGAGTGCATATGCGCATGCGCTACAGCAATGACGCATCGTGTCGATATAGGTACTGCCAAATGAAGGAAAATTATAATAATTTACATATTTTAGTCATGTTGGGGGAATTATCATGTTTCATTTGGGCATATTATTTGTGTGAAAGTTATCTGATCAAGATCAAAGTTAATGGCAGACTATTAAAAACAAATGACCTGTATCTACTTCACTTAGGACAATCTATGTATAATTATTCAAAAAAGACCCTTCCACATATATTTGATGCCATGTTCCCCCTAAATCGGTCATTTCATGATTACCCAACTAGACGGTCAAACGAGTTTCACCTACCTCTCTTTATAACTTTATTAGCGAAGAAGTCTTTTATGTATGATGGTCCTAGATTTTGGAATTCTCTAAGTGAAGGTATTACAAATAGTCCATCCCTAAATTCTTTCAAGAAAAGTCTTAACACATTTTTGCTCAAATTTTATGGTAGTATTCAAGAATAATCTGATAAGAGTTGGTAATCATCTTAATTTTTCATTTAGGTCTTCATCATCTGCTCGATTAATTTAATATTTATTTGGTGTTATGATCATTATAACTACCTTTTTTCGGTCATGATTTTTCCTGCTTCTTCTTCCTTCTTCCCCCTTTCACTTTTCCTTCTTATCTGTTTTACTTCTCCTTGTTCGTTTCGTAGTTGTACATTGTATGTTGTTTTGTAATATTGTCTTGTGTTTTTGAAGTCTTCGTAGGCAAAATTTGCAAAATTTGGGACATTTATATATATTTTTTTTCTGGGGGATCCAAAAACTACAAGCACTGCTTTTTAGTGGACCCCCCCCCCCCATTTCCTCAGAAATTAAGAATTTCTTTTAATAATTCTAATATGTGCAAAGTTTATTTGTATAGTTTCCTGAACAAATTCATTATGTATGAACAAAGATGTAATATCTTTGTTTAACTTTCTGTTGGAAATGAAATAAATATGAATATATGAATATATATATATAAGAATAACGGGTTGTACCGAAGGTTATATTTGATAATTTAATGAAATTAGCAGAAATGTTGTTTTACTAACTAGTACATAATTGCCTTCTTATACGTGTAAGAAAAGGGAAGATATTTGGAAGATACGTGAAGGTAGGATTGTGTATTTAGGTATTTCCATTACATATGATCCGATACGTACACTCAGGCCAGCCTCACCGAGGCTTAGTTAAATTTGGTTCTTACAGTCTGCACTTGTGTTGAGTTCACATTAACTGTTGTTTAGGTAAACATTTCAGCTTTTCGACATAAAACACGAGATTCTGGTCTCATTTCTTTTGAGCAAAATCATAACCTTGGGGTGCAAATTTACACCTTCTTGTGGGATGTAAATTGATTCCCTACATTGGGGAGTAAATTTACTCCCTGAGGAGTGTCACTTATGCGACAGGCATTTACTCCATATAGGGAGTAAATTCAAACCTCTTTTTTGTCTGTGTGCAGGGCTGCTTGCCATGGATATATTCTAGCGTATAAGTGCTTGTTCACTTTGAGCCATCAGCACTACGTCATCTGCATAGAGCAGTTCCCATGGAAAGCCTTCCCAAATTCTCAGTACATCTACTACCTCTCCAGAGCCTTCTGACATATACTCCCTATGTTCCATGTAGCTACACGTACGTTGTTCTCCGAACCTGAATTTCTGATATTGTCCCTTTGACCGTCCACAGCACCAGATTCATGCTGTTTGCCGTCATGATGGACACTACTTCAGTCTCTTCTCCCACCACGGCTTTCCGAGGGTCGGTGGAGTGACCCACGCCGTTCTTCGGGCTGGACGGTTCACGTATTGTTCTGTCTTGCGATAAAAGGAAATTGGATGGAGCAGTATTTTACGGATGCTCTTCTTGTCGCGGCCATAAATGGCCTCTTCCAAGCAACTCCTCCACCCGTAGCCATTGCTCACTGAGGCCCGGCTCATATACCAGTGGCTGACTTGTCGTAGATGCATGCCCAACCGGGGCCACACTTTGACAGGTGTTATATTTCATCCTGCAGGGTGTATAGGCACCCTTCCACCGAGAGACCCGATGGTGGCTGGATTAGTCGCCGGCCACTCGACCATGAAGCTGGCAGTACAGGCTTTACATGTTTACCTGAAGCAACAACACAGTTGGCCAGAAATAAATCGACAATAATTAGTCTATACCTGATAAGGGGCGCTTTATATTGAAAATACTACCAGCCCCTGTGGTTTTGTGGCCCTTTGGACACCATATTGGATCTCGTGGTTTCCTAAACCACTGCTTAACGTTCTAACTTATCCTAACATATTCTATGACCCCGAAAACCATAGCATAGACACCCCAATTATGTCTTTCGGATGGAAAATAAGTGACTTATGGCCATTGTTATAATATGGCGGCCATTTTGTACGCCAACTTTGATTTTTGGGGTTTCCTGGATCATCACAAACCATTCTTAATCCGTCTCAATTGTATGTCTCTATGAAATATGATATATAATATATAAAATGATTCATGGTCATTTTTAGGTATCGGCGGCCATCTTAGACGCCATCTTGAGAATAACAGCTTTCTGAACCTTCGATTCTCGTTTACTTTTAATATGTTATTCTTGAGGTCGAATACTACTAGAAACCGTTGAAAAACGTTTTGTTGCAACTATTGCCTAAAAGAGAAATATGGGATGGGTTGATATCACATTGAGACTCAATGTCACGTTAACATTAATACCGTGTATTCATTGTGGTTATGACATCTGCACTGTGGACCAGTCGCTATTATTGTTCCTGACTCTTGCCATGCGAAATGGGTAGAAAAAAGAAAAAGAGAAGTTTGATCTTATGACCGTGAAAAGTAGGCATAATTCCCCCGTGGTGTAGCCAACAAATTATTAAAACTGCTCTTCTTGCGCCCTGGGAATGAAAATATTTGGGTAAAAAGCCTTGGCCAAGATTGAAAGCGGTAGAACTTATAAGCAACTATTCGTTTGTATGGGAATCAAAAGTTCTTCAAAAATATATCATATAGCTTTTTTATTGTTATTTTGATATTCAGTTTACAATTAATAACTCTTTGACATTGTTTTTAACTTAACATTATTAAATTTCTCTTAAACCTTTACAATGAAAAGAAAGTGAAGAAAGAAAAAACGTCCCCGGCCTTTGTTTGGAGAATTTAGCAGAGATGATATATAAATATTCTTATTTGTTGAATCTCTCTGCAATGCCACTTGAATAAACAACATTTTGTTAGTTAGTCTCCCTGGGAGAAGTCTCAATTGGCGTGAAGAAAGCTGACTGGCACCAAATAGAACCCGTTTGTTCAATTTTGTTTGGCATAACTTTTTTCAATTAAAATAAGACACACTTCGGTACTTTTATTGTAAACGTCACATGGCAATTACACGGTAGACACATAATCATCCGTGCATGAGAGGTAAAGAGAAGTGAATTTCGTAAACGACCATGAATTCTTATTCTTTTTTGTTGTATTTCTTTGCAATGCCATTATAATGAACCACATTTTTTGTGTTAGTCTCCCTATGAAAAGTCACAATTGTTGTGAAACAAAGCAGGCTTGCACCGAGTAGAACCCGCTGGTTCAAAAGATTGGGTATGAACTGTTTTCGATTGGAATAAAAGATACTTTGGTACCTTTTTGGTAAACGTCACTAGGCAATAACACGGTAGACACATAATCATCCGTGCCTGGTTAAACACATTTCAAAAGAAATTTTGATCTAAACCCTGGGCCACTCTTTGTATGTCTCTCCATGTCTCTCTGTCTTTCTTCGTCTCTGCCTTCCTATTTCCTGTCTGTTGTCCTCCTAACAAAGAAGTATAGAATATACACTGGTACACCTCGACCAAAAAAAACATAATCATTAATATCGCTGGAATGATTCCTCTACTTCGTCTTATTTGTAGTGGTAAAAATAGTAATAACAGTAGTTGTAGTATTAGAAGTATAATTATAAATATTATTAACATCATTACTAATATTATTCTTAATAGTATTTCTACCATTATAATGAATATGATGATGATAAAGAAACTGAGTAGCCTAATGCTCCTTGTATGTCTTAATTTTGTCTCGTGTAACGTAGGAGTTAGGCAAGGGGAAAACCTTTCGCCTTTGCTGTTTGCTGTTTATTTAAATGACTTTCAAGAGCATATTGCAAAAATTTATCCTGGCTTGAAAATGTTAAATAAAGAAATACATAATACCTTACAGGATGACGAATTAGAGCTTTTTTCAAAGTTGTCTTGTTTATTGTACGCTGATGACACGATCATTTTTGGCAGAAAGCCTTGATGAATTACAAGTAGCGCTGAATGCAGTACAAAGATATTGTAATACATGGCACCTAACAGTCAATGCAAGTAAAACTAAAATAATGATTTTTTTCCAGAGGGAAAGTTAGGAAGATACCAAATGTTACGTATGGTCATGCAAAAATAGATGTGGTATATGATTTTGCTTATCTCGGAGTACAGTTTAATTATAATGGTACTTTCAAAAAGGCAATGGCAAAGCAGATAGTGCAAGCTAGAAAAGCGTTATACAGTATGTTGACTAAAGCGAAGAAATTGCAGTTGTCAGTTGATATTCAATGTCATTTATTTGACCATTTGATTTTGCCTATCTTATTGTATGGTAGTAAAGTCTGGGGACATGAAGATATAAAGCAGATTGAAGTTTTCCATAGGAAATTCCTCAGAACGTTATTATCTGTAGGTTCATATACTCCAGACTGTATGGTTTATGGAGAAACTGGACGAGGTTTGATTTTGAATCATGTGAAGGGTAGAATAGTTAATTTTTGGTCAAGAATTTTGAGAGGTAAAGATAGCAAATATTCATATGTCCTTTTAAAATTCATTTCTGCCATTCATAAAGATGAACATTTGGAATTTACTTCCTCATGGTTAAAATTTATTGAAGACACATTTAATAAAGCTGGTCTATCCAATATTTGGCTAGGCCAAAATAGTGGATTTGGCTTAAATATTAATTCTTTGCTAAAACTGAGGCTTAATGATATTTTTGGTCAGGAATGGAGAGATGCAGTATGGTCAAATCGCATTTGCACAAATTATAGGATATTTAAAGGCAACCATATATTTGAAAGCTATTTACTCGACCTAAATAACACTGATGCTTTTACTCTCTGTAAGTTTCGGTGTAGATCACATAAATTACCTGTAAACAAAGGTCGGTTTGATGCGAACACACCACACTGTGATATGCAGTGCATAATCTGCCTGTCCACTGATATAGGAGATGAATTTCACTATATTTTTGTTTGTACGTTTTTTCAAAGGGAGAGATGTTTATATTTGTTAAAAAAGTGTTGTAAGTCTAAGCTCCTAAGTGCTATGCACATGGCAGAACTTTTTAATACTAGAAGCACTTCTCAGTTGAAGAATTTAGCGAGATTTACCCGCCTTATTATGTTGAAATTTAATCAAAAACAGAAAAAGAAGATAGTTCAATCATTTCAAGAAGTACAATTAGAGCTGAACCTACACGTATTCGTAGCGGTAGGATTTTTTATCTTTGTGTCATTATCTTTTTTTTTATCTTTGTGCCATTATCTATGTATAATGTATGTGAATTGTATTCATAAGTCATGCATTGTTATTTATACTTTTATGTTTGTTTGTACTCTCATACCCCGAGAGGGGGTCAAAGAGTCAATACAATTCTACAGAATCAAACCATGTTTTACATTGGAATGAATTAAAAGCTTTGTGTAATAAGTGGCGTTAAAACAGGTTAGGGCTTCCAGAGCAATCGATATAAAGACCACCCAATTCCACCCCAAACAACGCCCAATTTTATCTTCGCAATAGACCAGTTAACGGTTAACACATTATTGCAATGATCCCGAATATCCACAGATCTACCAAACATGAAGAGGTCCTACTTTGTACATTTTGAAATAATCACTCCTACAGTGATAGAGGTGCTATATAAATAGCCTTTGGCTTTGTTTCCCCCTTTTCAAAAAATACTTCCACCTGTGTATCATGGTGTCACTATGAACATAACGGACAAAGAAAGCGGACAAAATATACAGTTCCTCAGGTAGACAAAGGAACATCCCTTCACTGCTATTATGTGAACATGTGTAGAACAGGTGATGTATTAGTCTTACTTCGTCTTGTTAGGGATAGTAGTAGTAGCAGTAGTAGAAGTATAATTATAATTATCACTATCATCATTATTAATATTATTTGTATTAGTATTGCTACCATTATAATGAATACGATGATGAACCTGACGAGCCAAACGTCACTTGTACAAAACCATGTTTTACCCTGGAATAAATTGACAGCTCTATACAGCGCGTCCCAGAAAAAACGAAACCGAGAAGTATCGATGCTTTATCATAACTTAATCACAACCATAATTAATAAATGATACATATTTGGAAAGCTTAGAGTCTTATCTTTCAGTTGATGCTACTCACGTGATTCATATTTCACGCATAAGTGATTAAAAGCAATTTGAAGGAAGGAAACCAAAAAGTAATTTGGTGGGCGGTATCTGAATTTCAAAGAAAAATTCATATTTCTAGAAAGTTCATTTTCTGCTCTTTCATATGATACCTCAATCAAGATAAATGAGCCAGGAATAACAAAGTTCTGTTTGTTTAAAGTAGCCGTTACATTTACATATTTTTTACAAACGAATTCGTTTTCACTGGGTGCCTGCCGTAGCAAAAAGCAGATTTGACAAAAGACTTAACTCCGTTTACTTGACAATCAGCCATGCATGAAGACTCTCAGACAATTCAGACTTCTCCTAGTGATACTAACACAAACAAATGCTGTCCATTTAATTTGCATAATTGCAGATAAATTCAACAAAATAATGAGAATAATAATACAATGTTTGGAGGATGTAGAAGACAGGTAAAGAGAGGCGAATATCGTAAAAACCATGTATTTTTATTCTTATTTTCTGAATATCTCTGCAATGCAATTTGAATGAACATCTGTTTTAGTCTCCCTGGGGAAGTCTCAATGGTTGTCACCCAAAGCTGGCTTGCACAGATTAGAGCCCGCTAGTTCAAAGTTTTTGTCTGAACTGTTTTCAATTATAATGAAATATGCTTTGGTACTTCTGGGTTAATCTTCACATGGCAATAACGCGGTAGACACATGATTTTCAGTGCCTGGTTAAACATTTTCAAAATAAATTTCGATCCCAACCATGGGCCACTCCCTCTCTCTCTCTCTCTCTCTCCCTATCCCTCCCTTCCCGTCTCTGTTTTCCTTACCCCTTTCTGTTTTCCTCCTTACAAAGAAATATGGAATGTACACTGTTAGACCTAGATCAAAGAAAAAATAATCATTAATATCGCTAAAATTATTTCTCTTCGCCTTATTTGTAGAAGTCGTGGTAGAAGAAGTATATTTATAATCATTAGTATAGTCACAATTAATATTTTTGTTATTAGTATTGCTATCATTATTATACAAGGGAATCAAATTACAGCTTTATATAAATAGTGGCGAACAAAGAAATTATGGCCCCTAGAGCAAGTTAATACAAATTCAACACCACCTCCACCCCAAACAACGTCCCAGTTTATCTACTTTAATTCATAAGCGAGTGAGCAAAGCGATCGGCATTCGAAATATTCAAGAAAGCGGTCTGATCGAGTATTAGGCATATGTAAAGTCTTGCATATTGAACATTGATTAATGATTATCTATTAATTTTTTCTTGAATCTTACTGATTGATATGAGCAAGAATTATTAGTGTCTGTGTACAAACATGCCCAACTGTCTAATTGATTCAAATCCAGATCAAAAATATTGCTTGTTCCGGTTATAGTGGTTTCTGATAGAGCAGTTGCTACGAACCGTTTTTAGTACAGTATTACTTGGAAGTGTTGCCAACTTGTCTGTATTATGTCTCATCAGGCGCGTACACAGGGGGGGGGGGGGGGGGGGGGGGGTGGGGGTTGAACCCCCCCTTGGTATTTGTATGTGTGTAAACCCCCCTAAAACCCCCCATGGCTGACCTAAAAAAAGTGTCCTCATACCCCCCCCCCCCCCCCCACGGTTTTGGGTCTATGGGAAGGAAACATTCGTTTGTATGAGAGTAACGAGTTCTCACAGATATACTACATTGCTCTTTGATGTCATTTGTATATTCAATTCAGTACCCAGTCAATAACTCTTTAACCTTGTTTTTAAAGGTAAAGATCAGTATTGGAAACGCCCCAATTTAAAAAAAAAAATGAAATGGAAGCTCTTATTACCAATCATTTGAAAGACTATGTTTTGACTAATACATGATGATAACAATTTTACCGGGAAACCGCCTACTAATTCGTCGCTGTTTTCACGAAGTGACGGTAGTGAAAAAAAATTGCATTGACTTTGCGTTACGATTTTCCTCACTACCGTCACTTCGTGAAAACAAGGACGAATTGATATATTTGGTAAATTAGTTTATCTATTGGTGTGTGAGAGATAAACGCACGTGTCGCGCACGTCTGCGTAGTCTATACACATCTTTCTGTGTACAGTGCTTGTAACTTTACGAAGAATGGGCCAAATTTCTCATCATTTTGATGATTTCAGAACCTTGCAGTACACACCAATACTTATATGCTAGATTGAATTGAATTGAATTCGCATTTATTTCATTCTCGATTAAAAATTACATTGATACAAAAGATACAAAATTATTTATAAACAAATTTAGAAATGAAATGGGGAACTACATAAATAAAGCCCTTCGGCCTTGTACAAGCATAGTTCCCAAAGCATTCATAGCATAATGTAAAGCAAAGATTTAAAAAAAAAGAAAAAAAAAGAACACTAAATAAAAAGAAAGAAAAAACATATAATACAAATATAAACATAAGATAAGTAACTATACATATTTGAGATAAAGAACTGGTTCAACTTTTTTTTGAAGGAATTAATTGACTTACAATCAGAAACATCTTTGGAGATGGAGTTCCAAATAACAGGGAAATTATGACGTACTGATTTCATTATCTTATTTGTTTTTACTGGCCATAAGTGAAAAGAATCCTTAAAACGGGTATTGTGATTATTTTTTTCAGTTTCAGTTTCAAGTTTTTTATTTCTGCATTTTCCATAAACAATAACAAAAATAACAATGAATACATTTTAGCAATATAATGATAAGTAATACAAGTAGTAATTCATATAAATAAATAAATATAAATAATCAATAGTACAATTAATCGTATTTGAAAAGAAAGAAAAGGGGGAGAATGCAGAAGACCGATATCGTAAGCAGAGCTTGAAATGATACCGGCCTTACAAAAGGAGGAGAGGAGACAGGAAGAAAGAGCAGGTGAAGAGAGTGCTGTGCAAAGTGAAGAGTGCACTGCGCGAGCTCCTCAATCTATCAAAATAATTTCCTTTTTATATACAAATAAACAATGAATATTAAAACAAAATACATGTAGTATATGATGACCAGAATCTAATTTTCATACCTTATCAATAAATATTCTTTCATCTTCACTTTAAAGGAAACAAGTGTTGTACATAATTTTAATGTTATAAGCAAGGAGTTCCACACATCGGGTCCATTGTGTCTTATTGATTTTTGTGCCAAAACAATTTTAGGGTTAGTTAAATGAAAATCCATAGAGTGCCTCGTGGGGTACGAATGTACATTAACATTATGAATATAAAAATCATGAAAGGACTTAGGAAGTAAGTTGGAGACATATTTATACATAAATGTATCTGGTAATTAAGAGTGAACATCTAAAAATATTAACAGGTAATTTATTTTGAAAGTAAAATAAACCAAGGAGGGCAATGGAGTAATAGTACAAATCAAAAATATTAAGAGATTTCAATTTTCTAAACAGTGGGGCAGAACGGACACGATAATGATATCCAAGGCATATGCGAAGGGCTTTTTTGCAATTTACATAATTTATCTAATTTAGTTCGACTACAAATACCCCAAACAGCAACACAATAATTTAAATATGAGAGTATGAATGAATAATAAAGTAGTAATAATGCTGAAGGTGGAAGCGAGTCTTTTAATCGGTATTATATACCAATACATTTAGATACCTTTTGAGTGACTTTATTGACATGACTGTCCCATTGCATATTTGAATCAATACAAACACCAAGAAAATTAACACTATTAACCTTATAAAATGGAACCTCATCTATTTTTATGAACAACTTATCAAGCGAATGGAAGAAAGTTATGTAATTTGTTTTACTAGGATTTATCAACAATTTTTTTGATATGAACCATTTTGTTACTTTGTCTAATTCAGTATTGATGTTATTTGTAAATTATGAGTGTTAGGTTAGGTGTAAATTAAAGTAGTATCGTCAGCGTACATAATCTAATTAAATTTGTCAGAAGAATGTGTAAGATCATTAATGTAAATTAAAAACAGTAGAGTACCTAGGATAGAACCTTGTGGTACGCCGTGTGTAATAGAAGAAAAATTTGAGGAACTGTTATTATAAACTACATATTGAGATCTATTAGAAAGATAACTTTCAAACCAAGATAGTGGTAAGCCCCTAATCCCATAGTGTTCTAATTTGGATAAAAGTATTCTATGATTAACAGTATCAAAGGCTTTTGAAAGGTCCATAACAAATTCCTATGCAAAATGTATTGGTATGAATTGCTGACAAAACTTTATCTTGTAATTCTATCAAAGCATGTGTAGTAGAGTGATTTTTCCTAAAGCCATATTGTGAATCTGTGAGATTTGTATTGTTTAAAAAAAAGGAATATAATCGGTTATAAATACATTTTTCTAACAACTTTGATATAGACGGCAGAATAGATATTGGCCTATAACTATCAAATTCATGAGGATCATCTTTTTTAAAGACGGGGGTTATTTTAGGTATTTTTAGTTTTTCTGGGACTAAGCCCGTAGAAAGAGAAAAATTAAATATAAATACTACTGGCTGTACAATATAAAATATTTTTTTTTCTCATTGAGTTAGTACTAAGATTATCAAATCCAAATTAATTACTGTTGTGTAGTGAACTACTAATCTGTAGAACTTCATTTTCTGTTATAGGATTTAAAAAAAACAACTTGTTGATAGAACCAGTCAGATGATCCTTAAACGAAGTATTGTTAGAAGAACTGACCATTGATGTGGTTATCCGTCTACAGCAGTTTATACAATGTTTATTAAATTCAGCTGCTATATGTTGTGGATCACAAACTTTCTCAGTTCCATTAAAAAAAGTATGCAGGTAAAAATGTTTTAGGCTTATTTAGTAACGAGTTTATAACTGACCAAGTCTGTTTAGTATTATTTTTATATAACTTTAAACAGTTAGAAAAGTATGATTTTTGTGCGTGCTTTAACAGATTATTCAATTTATTTCTATATTTTTTGTATTTTCTTTCATTATCCAATGTATTGTTTTGAAGAAAGTGTTTATGATAACGATTTTTCTTCTTTATGCATCTTAATTAATACTTTGTAATCCAAGGTTTTTTCATGCGTCCTTTAGTTTGTTTAGTTTTTGACAGAGGAAAATTATTGTCAAAAAATTGAGTAAAACGGTTAAAAAAAAGGAATATGCATCATTAGCATTTGTGATATTATAAAGATTATTCCATTGTTCATGATAAAGATCATGTTGAAAATTTCTTATAATATCATCTGAGTATT
Source organism: Strongylocentrotus droebachiensis (assembly GCA_035222895.1). Classification (NCBI taxonomy): domain Eukaryota; kingdom Metazoa; phylum Echinodermata; class Echinoidea; order Camarodonta; family Strongylocentrotidae; genus Strongylocentrotus; species Strongylocentrotus droebachiensis. Next base: position 162,723 of record JAVYIG010001962.1, read on the forward strand.
TCCGAGTAAAACGAAATGAGCTAGGTTGATAAGTATTATTATTATTAGAGCTTTTAGAGACTAGAAGATGGGTAAGTGGTCACTAACATCTGAACATAGACTACCTGAGTCAAAATCTGAGTCAAATACATTGGGGAATACATTATCAATAAGCGTAGCACTGCTTGGTGTAATACGAGTTGGGGTTTTTATAATCGGGAATATACCAAGTACAGAGTTAAGCCGAAGGAATTCATTAACAGTATCATCATCTTTAAGTAAGTCAATATTAAAATATCTAGTTATATAAATATGCCTATGTTCGTCACTTAATTTGTTAATAACATTGTTGTAAAATTCAAGGAATATTTCATGATTTGATCCCGGCTTTCTATGAATGACACCAACAGTAGACCTCTAACGGTTTTTATCTAAAAAGTCAATAAACAAACATTCACATGTTAAGTTGGTTTCTTGATTATAAACAATGTCTGTCCTTACAGTATACATTATATTTTGTTCTCACAAATAGTGCAACACCACCACCACGCCCATATAACCGGTTAACATTTAACAAATTATAATCATCTAGATTTAAATTATTTAAGGTCGTCTCGTTTATCCAAGTCTCAGAAATTGCTATAAAAGAAAAGGAAAGATTAATCATTGACATAAATTGAGAAATATGTTCAAAATTCTTTGGTATACTTCGGGCATTAAAATGGATAAGACTTAAAGATGAATCATAAGAGAATTTTGCATTAAAATCCGAAGGTAGATAATATGAAGAATCAGGAGAATTATATATATACAAGTCAGGATCGACATCTTTTAATGGATCACACGTCTGTACCATGAGTACAACATTAATACAATATTACAATATAAACAAATTAAAACAACAACAAAAAATAAGAAAACAACAACAACAACAGCAAAAATTTAAATTAAACAAAAAATGTATAGCGATAAGATGGAGGATTGGGATGATCGAGAGAAGTCAAGTATATCTCACTTTACAACAAAGTTATGAAATATATACTCAAGTAGAACTTACGATGGATTACCATATTCAGAAAAAATTGTGAAAACTATGTATTCTTAAAGTATTTTGGTAAAAACAACAACAATAATAGTAACAACCAGAACTATGAAAATCTGAAAACAGAACTAAATACATCATCAAATGTTAACAAAACTATGATATCTGTGAACAACAGAAGACATGGAGCAGTATGCTATTATTGATGACACTGATATATGTATTTTTTTAATTTTTAAATACAGACGTAAACAGGTGAACATAAACAAATATTATTTTCAATTCAACTATATTGTTTTTACTCTGCACTCTAATCAAGGTAACAGCATAAATTTTATTCATGACATTACTTATAAATTGCGTACAAGAGATAAACAAGTTGATAGAATTCTTTTTTTTTTTTACTTCTCGCCCATACACACGGGATAAAGTAAAACGAGACACATTAGGGTAGATGATCAACCTTTTTCTGATCGATTCCACAACGTTTCTTTCACAATGCAATCGCATGACCATAACTGGTCTTTATCTTTAACTTCATATTATCAACATTCTCGTAAAATGTTACAATGAAGGGAAATGGATGAAAGAAAAGACATTACCGGCTTGTGTTTGGAGGATTTAGCAGAGAGCTAAAGAGAAGCGATTATCGTTAAAACCATGTATTCTTATTCTTATTTGTGGTATTTTTTGCAATGCAATTTTAATGAACAGCATTTGTTGTGTTAGTTTTGCCGGGGAAGTCTCAATTGTTGTCAAACAAAGCAGACTTGCACCTAGTAGAACCCGCTGGTTCAAAAGTCTGAACTGTTTTTGTTAAATACAATAATACACACTTCGGTACTTTTCTTTGTAAGCGTCATTTGGCAATAACACGGTAGACACGCGATCGTCAGTGCCTTCTTTAAACATTTCAAAAAGAATATTGGTACTAAACCCTGGGCCTCACTCTTTCCCTCCCCTTTTCTGTTCGTCCTTGCCTTCCCGATCCATCTATTTCTTCCTCCTTACAAAGAAGTATAGAATGTGCACTAGTATACCTCGATTATATAGAGGTGTCGTGGTTTAGTGGATATGTCACCGGACTGTGGATCACAAGGTCTGCGGTTCAAGTCCCACCGCAGCACTAATGTCCTTTGGCAAGACATTGATCTACATTTGCCACTCTCCACCCAGGTGTTAAATGGGTACCCGATAGGATGCGAAAGCTAATGTGGTTGGATTAGCAAATGTGCGCTTGTAAAAATGACGCCTGGCTGGAATGCTCCCAAGGGAGTGGAGAATGTGCATACATTGTGTGCGGGTAAGTCTGAATCCAATGACCGGGGTAATAATATACTTATCTGTAAAGCGCTTTGAGAGGGCCTCCGGTCCTGAAAAGCGCTATATAAGAACGAGCTATTATTATTATTATTATAGAAAAGTACTCATATCGCTGAAATGATTCTTCGACAACGTCTTCTATGTAGTAGTAATAGTAGTAGTAGTCCTAGTAGAAGTATAATTTATATTATCAACATTATTAATATCATTGTTATTATTATTGTTATTATTATTATGAATATGATGAATATGATGATGATGATGATGATGATGATTATAAAACTGAGGTGCCTAATGCTCATCGTACAAAACCATTTAAACCTTGAAATCAGTTCACAGCTGTGCATAAACAGTGCTTTACACAGAGATTATTATCAACATTCTCTTTAACCTTCACAATGAAGGGCAATTGGAGAAGTAAAACAGTTCCAGGCTTGTTTTTGGAGGATTTAGCAGAGAGGTAAAGAGAAGTGAATTTCTTTAACGACCATGTATTCTTATTCTCATTTGTTGAATTTCTCTGCAATTATGCAAATTGAATGAAAAATATTTTTTTTGTAAGTATCCCTGGGAGAAGTCTGAATTGTTGTCATACTAAGGTGGCTGGCACTGAGTAGAACCCGCTGGTTCAAAATTTTGTGTCTGAACTGTTTTCGATTACAATAAAATACACTTTGGTACCTTTTTGGTAAACGTCACTTGGCAATAACACGGTAGACACATAATCATTCGTGCCTGGTTAAAACATTTCAAAAGAAATTTAGATCTAAACCCTGGGCCACTCTTCGTATGTCTCTCCATGTCTCTCTGTCTCTCTTCATCTCTGCTTTCATATTTCCTGTCTGTTGTCCTCCTTACAAAGTAGTATGAAATGTACACCTCGATCAAAGAAAACATAATCATTAATATCGCTGAAATGATTCTTCTACTTCTTTATATTTGTAGTTGTAGTAGTAGTAGTAGTATTAGAAGTATAATTATAAATATTATTATCATCATTATTAATATTATTCTTATTAGTATTGATACCATTATAATGAATATGATGATGATGATACTAAAACAGAGTAGCCTAATGCTATTTGTATCAAACCATGTTTTAGAAATAAAAAATCATTGTCATTGTCATTGTCATTGTCATTGTCACCTCGGAATGAATTAACAGTCCTGTATATTTAGTGGCGTTAAAACAGGTTAGAGCACCCAGAACAATCGATACAAAGACAACCCCATTCCACCCCAAAGAACGCCCAACTTTTTCTTCTTAATAGACCATTTTCGTAATGTAACTAAATGTAATGCATAAGTGTTTGTGAAGTGCCTCAATACAAACTATTTCGTTCACCTGTTAGGAATAATAGTATTTCAATAGTCAGAATGCAACTACATATGTCAAGTGTTGCTAGGTAGGTCAAGCCATAATGTTTGTCCAACCTGGCAACAACTGATGTATGCAGTTCGGCTCCTAGGAACGTTTTTCAGCGTGGGAGTGGGTGGGTGGGGGCGGCAGGTGTCAAGGGGCGGAGCCCCATGAAGCTCAGAGTTTTTAGGCATTTAATAAGGGCCAGATGAGCATATTTTGAAACCTTATTTGAGACATTGCATGCAGGTCACTAATCGAGGGGTCCAGGGGCGAAGCCCCCAGAAGCTCAGCGGTTTTAGGCATTAAATTACGATCAGATGAGCATCCAGGGCCGCCTTAGGGCCCTTAGTGGGGTCTAGAGGCGGAGCCCCCGGAAGCTCAGGATTTAAGGCTTTTGAATATGGTCAATGAGCATCCAGTGGCCCGCTTAGGGCCCTGGTTAGGTCCAGGGGGCGGAGCCCCCGGAAGACCAGGTGTTTTAGGCATTTAATTATAGTCAGCTGAGCAACCACGCGCCCGCCTTAGGGCGTTATGTATGGAATAGGGGGGAGAGTCACCGGAAGCTCAGGGTTAATCATGCCATTTCCGCAACATTTGTTAATTAGTCACTGGTATCATATTAGTAATAAACCAGGTTTGACTTCATCGGGAGGGGGGGGGGGGGGGGGGGGTGAGTGACTGCCCCAAGCCCGAGTGAGTGAGCATAGTGAATGATAGGGGTGAAGGTGGCGAAAGTGACTACCCCCTTACAGGTTTTGAAACTTTGTTGTCTTACAAAAATTATATTCCTTAGCAAAACTATAGTATGCAAACAAACAATGTACTCTCTTCACACTTCACTTTTCTACAAGAATTTTTAATTGTACATTTTGAAGGATATTATGCGAGGGAGCATAGCTCCCGAGCCAGATGATCTTTGCATTTTTATTTGTCTAAACGCTGCACTCCTGGGCCTTCCAAGCCTAATAGTGTTTGCAGTCTTTAGTCAGTATTTGCTGTACATTATTTGTTTGCACTTTTTCAATTTGTTCGGGGGGGGGGAAACGTTCCCCCCTACAAAAATCAAGGGGGGGACGTGTCCCCCGCCCCCCCCCCCGAGATCGCCGCCCCTGGTCTCAATTATTGCGAAACAAAGCAGGCTTGCACCGAGTAGAACCCGCTGGTTCAAAAGTGTTTGTATGAACTGTTTTCGATTACAATACAAGACACTTTGGTACCTTTTTGGTAAACGTCACTCGGCAATAACACGGTAGACACATAATCATTCGTGCCTGGTTAAAAACATTTCAAAAGAAATTTAGATCTAAACCCTGGGCCACTCTTTTTATGTCTCTCCATGTCTCTCTGTCTCTCTTCATCTCTGCTTTCATATTTCCTGTCTGTTGTCCTCCTTACAAAGTAGTATGAAATGTACACCTCGATCAAAGAAAACATAATCATTAATATCGCTGAAATGATTCTTCTACTTCTTTATATTTGTAGTTGTAGTAGTAGTAGTAGTATTAGAAGTATAATTATAAATATTATTATCATCATTATTAATATTATTCTTATTAGTATTGATACCATTATTATGAATATGATGATGATGATACTAAAACTGAGTAGCCTAATGCTCCTTGTATCAAACCATGTTTTACCTCGGAATGAATTAACAGTCCTGTATATTTAGTGGCGTTAAAACAGGTAAGGGCACCCAGAACAATCGATACAAAGACAACCCCATTCCACCCCAAAGAACGCCCAACTTTTTCTCCTTAATAGACCATTTTCGTAATGTAACCAAATGTAATGCATAAGTGTTTGTGAAGTGCCTCAATACAAACTATTTCGTTCACCTGTTAGGAATAATAGTATTTCAATAGTCAGAATGCAACTACATATATCAAGTGTTGCTAGGTAGGTCAAGCCATAATGTTTGTCCAACCTGGCAACAACTGATGTATGCAGTTCGGATTCTGTCTATTGAAATACTATTATTCTTATCAGGTGAATGCAATAATTTGTATTGAGGCACTTTACAAAGACTTATGCATTACATTTGGTTACGTTACAAAAATGGCCTAATGTACAAGCAAGTGAACGCGATGACCAACCTTCAAGCTTTGCAAGGGAGCGCAGCGACGTCTTCAAAGAAAACCATAAATATCTTTGTGGATTGAGATTTTGTTCAGAAGTGTTGCATGTTCGAGGGTTAGTACAGTAGAGGGAATATGATAAGTAACATTTCATACAAAAATTATACATTTTTGTAACCCACCTTTAATAATGTTACCGAGACACCTTAAAAAGAAATTTTGGATGGGTTCATATCACATGAAAAACACGATGCAATGTTAATAATAATACTATGGTTTTATATTGGTTGATGCACTTGCACTATTGACCAGTCGCTAAAACATTTGCTCCCTTTTGCCTCGCGAAATGAGTAGAAAAAAGTATGAACAATTTGATCACATGACTGTGACATTTGGCCTACTTCAGCGGGGGTGTAGCCACATTATTTATTATCCTGCTTTTTCTGCGCCCTGAGATTTGGAATATTATTATAAAATTCTCCTTTACCTTCACAATGAATGAAAATGGAAGAGAGAGGAAACGTTGCCGGCTTGTGTTTGGAGGATTTAGCAGAGAGGTAAAGAGAAGTGAATTTCGTAAACGACCATGTATTCTTATTCTTATTTGTTGAACTTCTTTGCAATGCCATTTGAATGAACAACATTCTTTGTGTTAGTCTCCATGGATGTAGTCTCTATTGTTGTCAAACAACGCAGGCCTGAACCGAGTAGAACCCGCTGGTTCAACATGTTTTCATGAACCGTTTTCAATTATAATAAAAGACACTTTGATCCCTTTTTGGTAAGCGTCACTTGGCAATAACACGGTAGACACATAATCATCCGTGCCTGGTTAAACACATTTCAAAAGAAATGTGGATCTAAACCCTGGGCCACTCTTTTCATGTCTCTCCCTGTCTTTCTTCGTCTCTGCCTTTCTGAACCCTCTATGTTGTCCTCCTTACAAAGAAGTATGGAATGTACACTGGTATACCTCGATCAAAGAAAACATAATCATTAATATCGCTTAAAGGGATAGTTGAGTTCTGTTTTCAGACCGCAAATGCATTCAAAGTGCATGGTTATTGCTTTTATTCGTTTTAGTGAAATTTGTAATGCCCTTTTAAGATCTAAAGAAATGCTATGAAGGTAATGTTAGACCTCAAAATTTGTGAAATTTAGCCAATATGATCATACTAATTCAGCTTTACTTTTAAAAAAAATCACAATACATGGGCCGGCTGGATGTACGTAATTTAACCAACACGAAAAAGCCAACAAAAAAAGCTAACATCGGCATCGGCTGAAATACAACTTTAAAGGCGCTTTTTCGTTTTTTTCAACGGCCTTTTGAAATTATCGAATATAATATGGTGGTACGCAATTATTAAAAATCGTTATATCTATGGATATTTCAGCCCTCTCTGAACCGATTTTGATCAAACAAAGATGAATTTGTAATTTGAATTTCATGTTCTTTCAAATGTGACACCTATTTTTTTATTATCTCAAAAAAAAAAATTAAGTGAAGCCCCCGGCCTCTGCAACAGAGCTCAACTATCCCTTAAAAGTTTCTTCTTGTTTGTCTTATTTGTAGTGGTGGAAGTAGTAGTAGTTGTAGAAGTAGTAGTAGTAGTAGTAGTAGTAGTACTAGATATAGTATAATTATTAGTAGTAGAAAAAGTACTAGTAGAAGTATGGTTATAAGTATTATTATCATCATTATTAATATTATTATCATGAATATGATGATAAAGATGATAATACTGCCTTGGCATGAATTAACAGCTCTGTATAATTAGTGGCGTTGAAATCTGTGTTATGGCTCCTAAAGCAATCGATACACAGACAACTCCATTACACCCCCAAACAACGCCAACATTCGTAGATAAATGTTGGCGTTGTTTGGGGGTGTAATGGATAGATCGCTGCGCTCTCTTGCAAATCTCGAAAGCTGGTCGCCTTTTTCCCTGCTTGTAGTACAGGTATACTACAAGCAGGGAAAAAGGCGACCAATTAGCAAGAGAGCGCAGCGATCTATTAGTAGGCATATTCAGATCTAGAGTCTCTCATTTTGACCAGTGATAAGTGGTTTTCTATTAATTTATTCTTGAATGTAACTGATTGATATAAACAAGAAAAAGTAGTGTCTGTTTTTACAAATTTCTAACTGTTTAATTGATTCAAATCCAGATCCAAAATATTGCTTGTCAGGTATTAGTCATGTGTAAAGAAGCAGTTGCTATGGCACATCGTTATTACAGTAACACTTGGAAGTGTTAACAACTTTCCATTTCTTACTTATGTATCATGGTATAATCTTTGAGCCAACAATATTCTTAGAAACGATTGTTGCTTAATCTGAGCGTCAATCGTTTGACATTACCGCACATAAATACCCCAATTTGCATGGAGTGCCAATTCACTCTTTTAGGATTCACTTAGATTGAGAGTTGAGTTAACTGTAAATTTAATTGGACTCCACAAAAAGGAGTGAGTTCTATTACTTTTTTTAAAGTAAATTATTTAATTTTACGCGCTTTTCACTTAACAAAAAGAGATCCCTTGTATGAAAACGAGATGAGGCAGGAAAGATGACTTGTCATTTTGTCCATAACGGAGATATTGTATTTTGGTTGCCACAAAGGAACAACAAACAATAACATTTGTTCTAATTACGTCAACGTGAACTTAATTGGGAAGAAGAGAATGCATAATTATGGTATGGTATGGATGTAGAAGACCATAGGTGCTGTAAGGGTGTGGCTGTTCGTGGGAATGAGTGTGGGTGGGTTTTGGCGTGAGTGGGAAAATGGCGTTCCCTGATGCCTAGTCGAACCCCTTAAAATTCTGAAATTGATCGAAATGAGGTTACAAGGTCAGTATTTTATTTTATTACAAGGGTCCCTATTCTCTGGGCGATTATATTTAATTCACCTCCAAAATAACTGGTGTCTTGGTGTTTACGCTCAGCACCAGACAAGAGGAAATGTCCTGCCATTACTGCAATACATCATTTTAATTTATTTTGCCTAGATAGGCCTATTCGAAGACTTTGCAGGGGATGGATCAAACTTTACCAAACTTTTTTCTACGAAAGAGGGCGCTCTTCCATTCAGACGTGCAGTGCCATTGATTGACTGCGTGTTCTTGACCCACATTATCAGGAAACCGCACACAAAGCACACATACAAAGAAACATTAAAACAAAAAACTTCGTAAATTTGCGTTCATACTGTATGCTCATTTATTATTTGTTTTCCACATTCAGAGAATGAAGTGGGAAAACCGGTGTGGCAAACAAAACACAAGGTATATATATATATTGTGGAATATGAACCGGAAGGTAATGGATTCAAATTCTACCATGTCACTAATGTTCTCTTACAATATATTAATCTACATGTGCCAGTATCCAGTAAGGTGAATATAGTAAAATGGGTCATCGTCAGGAAAAAGGGGATCCATTGGATAGCTAATTGCTTTGATAAAAACATTATATGCTGTTCTTGTTAAGTGCATATAACATTTTGGTATAAACTCTATTATATGGGCTTAAAAAAACCTCAGAATTGTATTACTAAAGTTTATGCTCTTGTAAGTGTTCAATGCATTCAATTAACAAATCCTATCATGCTGAGTGTGGCAGATGTAGATAAAAGTCATGCCAAATTACATTAGAGCTGTTTCTGGGATTCGAATCCCGTACCATGTGATCTTGAGTTTGATGACCAAATCATTAGACCACAACACCACTTCATTACACGAATCTATAGTTGCCACTCACCACCCTGCTGAAGCCTGAACAAGCTCCCTGAAAGCTCAAGTGCATCACATGATAAATTGAATAAAGTAGTTATAACCCCTTTTGGGATGACGGTAGGTGAAAATGGCTACATCTCATCTTTTTTGCTTAACTATCATATATATTTTCAATTATAAACATTTGTGACATGGCATGACTTTGTCGTGACTTAATTTTGTTGGCATGACATTTAAAAATCTATTGAAGATTATTTGATAGACTTTATAACTGCTACTACTTGTTATACTTTCATATCCTCAAGTTGAAGAGCTAAAAATCAGCACCCGTTCTTGCGTTGCCAGAGTTCAAGAGACAGGCGACTTCCTAGACGACATCAACCTCCTGTACGACGTCCCACGGCGTACCTCGTACCGGGTTCGAACCCATATGGACGTCCTTTTGTTATCGGTGCATGATCTGATTTTGGTGTTGGAGTAGTATCCGCGCAGATCCGTCGGATTGGAAAAGAGCTCTACGGTGACTATGCCAAATGTATTATATATTCATGATTCTATTCAACTGTGAACTTTTTCGAAGAAGATTAAGATTGTCTTTTTGGCTTCTTAGGGATAAGTGAAAACGATTATTGGAAAAAAAGATTGATTTCAAATAAAAATAATCAGAACAATTGATAAGATAATTTGTCTTGTAAACAAAAATTGAGATTACCAAGTATAGGTATATACATGTATTAGGGAATAACAAGTTAAGGTATCTTTCATAAAATAGTCATAGTGTTCCGATCATTTGAAAGAAGGCTTTATGTGCAGGGAGGGAGCATATTAGATAGAGAATATTCCTCCAATATTTTGTTTAAAATTGTATGTATTCCTTCAGCCTGCAAATGTCTATACTTATATCTTTCTTAATCTATTTTTCAAAACTTAAATTGTTTCTTGTGAAAGTCTTGTTTTCTTTATCCAAATTGTTAATAGAAGCAATAAGAGTATGTTTTCATTCTGTATGTTCAAATTTGATTTCTTTGTTATATTTCCTTCTGCATAATTATTGATCCAATATTGTGACTTTGGATGTATATAGAGAGCTTATTTCTCCTTTCCTGTCAAATATTTAACACAGAGCATATCAAAGATGTAGATTTTCTCGCCTACTCCGAAGTAGGACACTGATATTTATCACTGTAGATATTTGTCTTTTTGAAAAAGAACTGTTTGAAGCTGTAACACATTTCATTATAATGCAATTTTACATCTAGTGGAAGAAGGTATATATAAAACAAACAATACTTTAACTTTAATTTGCTAAAGAGTACAACCGTTTTAAAAATATCATTCAATAGATGTAAACAGGCATATACAGATGTATTCATGGAATTGAGCTTAATTTATTTGAAGTACAATTTGAATGAATGTAACATTACAGGAACTATAGGATCATAACACGTTTTTATGATGATTTGGTGATATAGTTTGACATAAATTTGGATCTTAAGGATGGCATTGTATAAGGATCGCTTATGCTTTTGACAGTGTGTGTTTTCATATAATCCTTATATACAATCATGGCACTATGTCTCTCTCTCTCTCTCTTGTAGTAGCAATGTACTATTGATATTAATTAAACTAACATAATCTCTGCCCTACGTTGAGAAAAGGATCCAACCATCATCTTACACATGTACATTTGTCAAAAGATAATGGGAAGATTCCCCAAAACTTTGGAATTGTGGACAATTGAAATGTATTGAGCATCCTTTCATGTTCTGTATTGGAAGAAAAGCCCTAGTGCTGAAAAGGTCCCTATGTTTTAACTGGGAAATATGAAAGCTAATTGTCCTTTTTCCGGTTTGCTTCCTTTTGTCAAAGTTGGGCGATTTTTCTTGGATACAAGTTGTAGATTTTATCAACAAAGATGTTAAAACAGGGTGTCCTTACCTCCTAACTGTGTTCAGTGTACCTGTATCAAACCCATTATATTTTCGGTATTGAATTATTTTCTTTCTCGCTTTGTTATCCCTCTTAATCTTCTCTCTCTTTAACGCTGTTGTCTATATCGATTGTTCATAGAGTTTTTACCTTGTATATATATATAGTGTATAAAGAAAACCAATTTGCTATCATATATCAAATGTGATAAGTTACCGACTTAAAAAAAAACAAGTAGTTTGAAATAAAGTGTTTTCATCATATCCAATTTATGTTGCCAATCTAATATATGCAAGTGTCTCTCATGGTTTCTCATATTAAATGATAATCCAATTGAACTTAACGAAAAATGCACTGGAAACGTGTGCAACGTATACTGAATTGAATATATAGAAACCTGCTCAAACCAGCTTAAACTGTTTACATTGAAGCACTTTGAAGTCATTAAATTAATTTGCGTATACTGCTTCTCAGGCTATATAGTAGAACTATTAGAATGCCAATGCCATAATTATATCCATAGAACTGTCCCTATAGAAAACCTGTGGATCGAGTTATCAACAGTCTTATGGTGCCACCAATATTTATCTAAAATCTCTTAATTTAAGAGTAAAATCCTGTGGCATGTGTGGTATCTAATATGTACATGGACATGCATAGGGCCTCAGGCTTGACTAAAGAGTATAAGGTGTACTATTTAAATTGCCTATACTACTTCAGCCTTTCATCAAGATTCACGGTTGCGTCCATTTACTTAAATATTACACAATTATGTTCCGCTATAGGAAACCTTGCATGAACCGGAGCCTCTTGAAAGGATGAGAAAAGATTTGCTGCCGATTCCTTGAAACGAAACTCTGTCGTAGCGTACAAAGCATTCTTGAAAAGATTTGTAAAATGGCCGTGCTATAATTATATACAATTCAATAGCATGCTTATTTTAGAAACCAAATGTTTTGTTTGTATCCTCCTGGTCGGTTTTGAATGAAATGATTGATTATTAATATTGTTATTATGAAGATGATTTGCATATTCATCATAGCTTTTACAGTTTATTGTAAATTTTGGATCAGAATTGTTTTAAACCGTTAAATATATTTCCCTTTTTGTTCTATAGTTGGTTGAGGACTATCTATTTCATGAATCTTTCTTTTCGCCTATTCTTTCGTCGGTAATTTAACCGGAAAATTCTGTTGATATATTCTGTTTTGCCCAGTACCACTATGGTTTCTAATATTGGACAATGTATTTTCACACTGCAATAAAAGTTTCCAGTGTGTTTTACGAATGCTTGCTGTCTCTCTGACTCGTATCCTTATTACAGATGTATTGTCTCCAATTCATGTACGTGTATTAACATGTTCCCTTTAGGAGTTTCTCTTGCTCTCCTACCTTTTGTTCTTTTCTCTCTCTCTCTCTCTTTGACTGAAAGAGGCAGAGGGGATCTTAGATAATTTTGATTGTGTGTGTAATAAAGATAGGGAAAGAGAGATGAAGAGAGAGAGAGAGAGAAACAAATCAGAGAAAGTTAGAGATCTTGCACTAAGTAAATGACAACATTTCGGGTTATCAACATGTTCATAATAAATATAAACAAGGTTTTTGTAACTGGAATAGTTTATAAAATATTTCTGCTCGCATGAAACCTGAATGTAACATTACACGAACTATAGGATCATGACACCTTTTTGTCTCGCCTGCGTAGCAAAAAGCGAGACATAGGCGCCGCTTTCTCGGTGGCGGCGGCGGCGGCGGTTAGGGCGATGGCGTCAACATCAAAACTTAACCAAGGTTTAGTTTTTGAATTTGTAATATAATTTTGAAAGTGTAAGTTCTTATTCAATGAAACTTGAACTAAAGGGTTATCAAGTATTCACAATCATGTGATGAGAATTTCAGGTCACAAAATTAAGGTTAAAGGTCATTTCGGGTCAACAAACTTGGACTTTGTCGTGTCATCAGTTTGAGATTTTGAATTTTTATCATAATTTTGAAAGTATACATTCCTATTCCATGAAACTGGAACATTGGGGTAATCAAGTATCACCAATCATGGTTAGTCTTTGAGGTGACAAATTCAAGTTTAAATGTTATTTTAAATGTCATTTTAGGTCTGCAAACTTAGCAACATCAACATTTTGAGTTTTTGGCATAATTTATAAAGTGTTTGTTCAAATTCCATTAATTTATCAAGTATCACAAATCATATGACACATATTCCAGGTCACAAAGTCAAGGTCAAAGGTCATTTTAGGTCGGTAGACTTGGATTATGTTTTCACAACTTAATATGATAATTAATAAATCAATTTTTTTTATTTGTTCATATTTCATTAAAGTTATCAATCTTGGTACGAAAAATAGTAAATAATTTCCTGATGATTCATAGTCAATATTTACTTCCAAATGCTGATTATATTTAGAGGATTTCATTTTGGGGGCCTGCTATTAAATGGGCCATCCTGCCCAGAACTAATGTCCCGACCTCAATTTGTCATATCGAATTGCGTGATGCAGGCGAGACCGCCGAGAGCGTTTCCCTTGTTTATTTTCTCTCTTTCTTCCCCCTCTCTCTCTCTCTTTCTCTGGGAGCTGGATAGTTTGCGATCGGGATAGTTCAAATAGCTGGATATTTGGCAATCTCGAGATAGTGAAGACGGGAGAGAGAGAGAGAGAGAGAGAGAGAGTGTGTGTGTGTGTGATTAAGAGAAGAGGGAGAGAGAGGGGATGGGGGGGAGAAGTTAGAGTGTGAGCGACAGAGAGATTTTGTTGGTGTGTGTGTGTGATAAAGATAGAGAAAGAGAGAGAGAAGGAACAAGACAGAAAGAGTTGGGGAGAGACAGAGCGAGAGATCTTGCATAGATGTCTTTTCAACTCCATTGTCCTCATGCATAATCAGTACTATGAGTATATTCCACAGTTGCCCGAAAATGAACAAAAGTACGTCTAAACATATTGTTAGTGATCCATTTTTTAAAGTTCTTCTTTAGAAAGCAATTACACAATCAATGTAAGTGTATATGATCCTTATGGATTTCATGGCCTTATCATTTTTTTCTTCTCGTGTCGCATTACGCAAGGTGAAGAGGTGAAAGCCAAACATCATATTTAACGGTTAAACGTCAAGCTACTGTGCCAAAGATTATTTTGCCTTGAAGCAATCCATAGCACGAAATATAGACAAATTCATACCTTTCTAACCCTGCCAAGATCCAGGTAAGCTTGTTCCATCTCCGCAACCACAATGATGGGAGGAAGGTGTCCCTGAAATGGAACGATGTCTCATTGAAACACTGCGATCACCCTGTCTATCTTGGAAACACTCTTGACCGAACCCTTTCATAAAAACAGCAGGTTCAAAAGGTGAAGGGTAAAGTTTGGACAAGGAACAACCTCCTACGGAAACTGGCAAGCTCGTCTTGGGGTGCCAATTCCTCCACGCTGAGGTCTAAGTTGCTCTTGCGTTGTGTTACTCTGCAGCAGAATATTCCTGCCCTGTATGGTGAAGATCGTCCTATACAAAGAAAGTTGATGCAGCACTCAACGACAGCTGCAGATGCATCACTAGCTGCCTCAAGCCCACGAATGTGGACAGCTTGCACACCAAGGTCAGCATTGCTCCATCCGATGTCCGCAGAACAGATGCAAGTAGGACTGAACGCAGCAGACAAGTTGAGGACACCCGCCAACCCCCTTACTCCCATTAACCGGCCCATACCCGCCTAAAGTCAAGGAAGAGCTTCCTTCATACAGTCCAGCTAGCCACTGTCACAACCTCCTCATTCAACCAGAGTGATCTTGTGGGAAGAGAAACGATGTGAAAACCACCACCATGAACAGCTACAAATCCCGACCAAGGAACAGCTACCATCTGGCTAGATATGTGACTGGAAGACGTGGAAGTCCATCAATATGCTTCGCACAGGGATGGGGCGATGCAAATACTACATGCATAAATGGGGATACACAGATGACATAGACACCGACTGCGAGTGTGGAGCATCCGTGCAATCTATGTCACACTTATTAAGATGCCCACTCCTAGATGACCAATAGTGCCTGGAGGACCTAGTGGCAGCAAATAAGAAGGTTATTCAGTGTGCAAAAGCCTGGCAAAACATTTAAGATCAGATGAAGGACGCGAAAGAGGAAGACCACGGAAATTTAAACCATTGCATGTGGTTGACTTGGATTGCAGTGTAAAATAAACTTTCATAGTTTTCTCAATTTTCTAAGTATCCGGGGTTGTTAAGTGATGTCTAATATTAAAATTACTTACAATTTACAATGTTATATTGAGTTTAAATGCACTTGCAAAGTGGTGAGCAGTCCAAATTTGCCTTGACGCATTTGCAATTGTAGTAGTCTCCTTTGCCTGTACATCTGATAAGTTCGCGACACGATCTGGAAATCTCTGGAATTGCCATCCAAACTGGTACCCATTACTCTGATACTTTGGTCCAGGCAAAGTCCTGTGGAGAAGGAACCACTGGTTGTATTTGAGTGCAGGTCGTCCAGATTCCCGCTTGATATACTGCACGGTGGACATGCTAGAGTAGTGCATCCTCGGTGGGTGGCAGTTTGTCCATTGCTCGATTCTTATGGCAGAATAGTTCCTGTCATGTCTTGTTGACAGAGTTCAAAAGACTGGTTCTGTCATACAGGATAACAGCCAGTCTCTCGAGCTTTAGGAAAGAGTCGCCGTTGAGTTCAAGCATCTAGAAAGGATGATCGGCTAGATAAACAGATGTCTGTTTGACGTCTTTATAGACCTGCCAGGCCTGCCAAACTGACTTCTTGCCCTTGCCATTAAAAGCAGAGGTTGTGTCACAACCTGAAAATGCATGGAACATGGGTAATGCACATGAATGAGATTATGGAATATGTGCCCGCAAGGATTACTACAGCATTTGTGTCCACAGTACGCACACGGATAGTCTTTCCCCCGTGTTTCAGAGAATGTATCACATGAACTACAACTCTGGTGTCCGCTTCCTCATGATTGCAGATTTGCATGGGGATGCCAGTACCAATATATGCCACATATTTCCTGGATGTGACATACAGCTTTGGCTGGCGGCAAGTTAAAATCTGCCTATCTTGGAAGTCAAAAAAGGCAAACATCTCTTTAATTTGTTTTAAGTTGGTCACGGAGAAAGTCGATCCAATTGCCTGTAGTTTGGTCTCACCCGATACTTTCATGCGCACACCCTTTTCTCTCTTTTCCCGGGTAGATTCTTTCAAACTATCTGGAATGTAGTATACCTAATGGCGTCCTGAAGCTGCTTCTCTAGGTATGGGATGGATACCATGTCTGCATACTCATGGAAGGTGCTGACGCTGGTAGTGGGTAGACAGTGTGCGATGACGACGCTATCCAATACTGTGCAGTCATAGGTTGAAGGTGGCTCTAAATGACCAGGTTCCTCAAGACATTTCAACAAGTCCGACTTCGTGCTGGGCGAATAAAGCTTGTTTAAAAAGTCTGAGAGGGAAGGAGAGAAGGACTGCTGAGAATTTTCACTTGCCACTTGTACATACAACTTCATATAAACGTACAGTAATATTTAATGGACCTTGCTTATGGAGTACTATACCTCGTAATATACGTGAATTGAAGTTTGTTAACACTTTCAACGTAAATACAAAAAATACTTGATGGACGTATACTGATATTAGCTACAGATTTTAACGGTTGTTAAATTCATTATATTTCACATGTAATTGTTGTTTGTTTCACTTTTTATTACAGCTTAACTTTTTTTATTTGATTAATTGGTCAGCCGCATACAAGGACCACCTCCTTTCTGGCTGCTACCAGCATTAGCAATTTCCTTTGTATTATTCATGTTTGTAAATTGATTCTTTGTATTTCTGTGTTTATCTATGTTAGTAATTGTAATTGTGTGAAACTTTGTATACTGCTTTTGTTTTACCCTGTATGCTTTGTATTGCTTGGCAAAATAAATTGAATTGAATTGAATTTTATGTGCAAATAATTCTGCCAAGTCACCACCCCTGTTCTGCATAGATATGTACAACTGGTCGAAGAGTGCCACGTTGTTTTGAAGCACTTTGATAGTTTTCCCCGGCCAAGATATTTTGTTGTTAAGACCAATTACTGGCAACTCACATCATTCTACCTCCAAAATATACAAAGTAATAAGGTAAAACGAAATCAACGCGGGGGCTCCGGAACAACGCCCCGACCTCATTCACAATTTGTTTTGCCGGGGTTCCTTTCTTAATATAATTCAAGAGGGCAAACTTTGAAAGCATTTAAAAAAAACTGAATGTACCTAGGGTAGGTGCAGGGAATTGGAGACCCTTAAACACATTTACATAATTTACATGAACATGACCAATGTTACACATACAGAAAGTTTTGTATTCTCTTCAGTAACTTCTTCTCTTTATTTGGTAACAAAATTGTGGGCATGATGTAACTGATTAATAAGATAACAATGATTAATGACATGAGCACCAAAGGTCTCTTGTTACCTACATGTGCAGGTAATAAGAGACCGTTACAAATCAAGACATTTTAAATACAATTTGAATTAAAATGGGATTGTTATGGTAAGTTCAAACATTTTTTGAAAGAGATATATGCAGCCAATGAACTTATTGTAATTTGTAAACGATTTTAGAACAATGTGGCCCAAAATATTTCTGTACATGGAAAATTAACCAACCACCATCGGGTCATTGACTGTCCTCGGCATACTCGACGTTCACAAGAAACGACCCCATGTCTCTCTCTCTCTCTCCCTCTTTCTCTCTCTTCAAACTTCTCTCCTTCTTTTTTTCTTCTTTTAACCTTCCCTTTTCTCTTCTCTAGCATGTATTTGTATGATGATTATTGTTGTTTCACCGAAATCTTTACTCTCTTAATTTTCATTAATGCATAACATGTAATTAGGAATAAAATGTTAATTTAAATAGGATCATTCCATTCCCTGCTCTCTATCTCTCTATCTCTCTTTCCCTCTTCCTTTCTCTCTTTGTACCTCCCCGCAATATAATTTTGCTGTATTGTCATTATGTTACAGATTTATTTGCTATGTTTCGTAATACTATTGTACATGTATATAATTTACATCACTGTACCGTTGTAAATTGACCCTCTCAGCCTTGTGCTGCTGGTCGATCATTATATACGAATAAATGAATAATAATAATAATAATAATAATAATAATAATAATAAATATTGGACCTGGTGTCCCCCATTACATGCACCCATTTCTGATCAGACACCATTCATAATGTGCTGTGCAACACCCATTCACAACATACAATGGCCATGAGTTTTCTGTGATGGTTGGCACACTTCATAAACTTCATTTTAAAACTACTTTTTAAGAGCCACCCTTAAATATATGCATACACCACAACATTCAGTGAAAAATGTGTTTTTATATCAGAGCAAAATGTTACGATCAAAATTGATTACCGTGGTCAATTTTGCCAATTTTCTCGGAGAAAGAGCACATTGAAGTCTTCGAAATGAATTGGATATATGCAGTAGTGTTGTTAAAAACCACAAATGGCGCTATAGCAATATTGGAGCCAACACGGTCATGCAGTGATGGGTTCAAGCCTGGTGGTCTCCAATTCCCTGCCGTCTCCAATTCCCTGCACCTACCCTACCCTCTTTTTAAAATAAAATTTGAATAAATAATAATAATAAATAGATAAATCAATGTGATTTTACATTATATCTAACACGGGGGCTCTGGTACGACGCCCCCGCCCCCAAATCACATTTATATCAATGCATCGTTCAGTAGGTCCTAAAAAGCCCTGTACCAGAAATTGCACTCGTACAAAAAGCAACAAAATCAATGTTATTTTACCATAAATATAGATATATATTTTTGTTGTGTGTGTGTTGGGGGGGGGGGGGGTCCAGGATGATGTTCCCACCCTCACACCCTTATATGAAATTGTTTCCAGGGGGTTCTACCCTACTATCTTTCAGTAGGTCCTAAAAAGCCTTGTACCAAAAATTCGTACAACAACAAATCAATGTTATGTTTCCTTATATATCATTTAGGGGCTCTGGGATTACGCCCCCTTCCCCAACACCTTTAAATTAAATTGTTGCCGAAGGCTCCGTATGGATCATATGGTTCCCTTGGTCCTAAAGGAGCCCTGTATACAAAATGAAGCTTTTATCCGTCAAGTAACGATAATTGATAAATATGACGCTAAGCCACCTGACTAAATAAAATTAATCACCTAGTAGTACTAATTATAGCACGTCTGTTTTTAATGCAATCAAAGTATCGTTACTATTTATATTTATTTTGCCAACAAAAATAAAAATAAGGGCAGCTATTTAAAATCAGATTTTCTTCATTTTAGTTTCAAAGAATGCAAAATCAGCAATATATTAGGCTATATTCAATACACAATGAATAATTGTTTGTTTTATTTAACAGAACAGAGAGTTTCTATGCTGGCCTCAGAGAGGCCTTCGTGACTTCAAGAATCCTTTTGAAGTGTATGACGAGTCATTCCTGGACCAGCTACTGGTATTCCAAAGAGAGCCAGAGATCTACCTAATCAACTTGGTGGATGAAGAGCTGAGGAGGACGACAGAAAGGAACTACCAAATACCTGTATTGATACAGGTAGTAACATCACTTTGGTTCTCTTCTATTGGTGAGTAATTAACCCTATTTAGTACGAAAATGTTATGTTCAAACAAAAATCCATTTAATCTGGGCTGTAGACTTTGGGGAGCTGCTTCAAGGGAGATCGTAATCAATTTCTTTGTTTGCTCAACGGGTTGGGGGGGGGGGGGGGGGTTGTGTTGAGTATTTTGTTTGTAATATTTAGTTTTAGTGCTCACCCCCCCCCCCTCCCCCCCCCCCTCCCCCCCCCCTCCAGGGGTGATTCTACTTCGAATCAGGAGTAGGGAGGAAGGCGTTTGAACTTTGAATAGTGAGTCTATTTCAGTTTATGTTGCATTAGTAGCCCATACAATATTACAATATTTCAAATAAGGGAAAATAATGGAATGATATAAAGTT
Organism: Strongylocentrotus droebachiensis; assembly: GCA_035222895.1. Lineage (NCBI taxonomy): Eukaryota > Metazoa > Echinodermata > Echinoidea > Camarodonta > Strongylocentrotidae > Strongylocentrotus > Strongylocentrotus droebachiensis. Next base: position 183,216 of record JAVYIG010001962.1, read on the forward strand.
ATCAAATTTTCGGGTAACAAACTATATTTTAGCTTATTTATCAAGCCAGCATTTCTGCTAATCTTATGTAAAACATTTGTGGTATATGTCAGAAGGAGACAATTTATGAAGTTCCCAACATCAAGAGAAAAAGTACAAGTAACATGGCAGCATCTTATTGACGGATTCTCACATCTGTCTTTTCAATCGCCGTCATCTGTTGTGTTGTGCTGACTTTTTTGTTAATCGTCAATGTCGATTTCTTCATCGTCATCGACATCATCACTGAAATCATCCATTGACTGCTTGATACGGATATACGTCTCACCAAATGAAACATATTTTAGTTTACTAAGAGGGTCGATTTAAATCAACACTGCCAGTATACCAACTGACTGCTCGTGAAGAGGTTAACGCAATCCGAACGTTTGAGTTCGCGAAAATGGCCACTGCGTTTAATAGACGATTTGATTTGATTTGATTTATTGATTTCTGCATTTTTGTCCATACATTTTCATAAACATAATATGGTTTGATACAATATTTTAAGTGTTAATCATTTTTTTACAGATAATTAACGAAATTAAACAAATATATTGAATGCATAATCAATATTCATTAGATACAGGAGGGATACATAAATAAGCAAAGTAGCTTCACGTGACCGCAACCCTCAACTTAGATACAACAATTACAAAAAATAAAAAAGAGACTTGCAGAGAAGAAAAGGAAAAGGGAGAGAAGGACCGTTGGTAATAATACAATAAATCGAATACATCTGCTGAATGAATGCAGGTTCATTCATGGATGGATAAACGATGCTAGGTCATGGACGATTACTCATCATTGTTGAATGTACAGCCACTGTACACACGAACATGAACACTGTGTTCATGTTCGTGTGTACAGTGACAGTATAATTACACATGACATGGTCAATACTTAGACAATACCATAGTCTAAAAGAATACAATGTCCTAATGTTTCTTATTACAGTGGACAGAGAGTTCCAGATGTCTGGGCCGGTGTGACTAATGGAATTGAGAGCCAATGCGGTTTTTGGATTTCTTAAATTGAATTTTTCAGTTTGCCTCGTAGGGTAACAGTGGATAGTAATAATAATAATAATAGTGGGTTCTTGTATAGCGCTCATGTCAGTCAGATTTGACCCTCCTGGATGGTTGTATTCAAAATAAACAATGGGGAAAAGTATGAAGGTAGTAGACCATTTTGTAAGCGAAACATGAAGAGTGCTATTTGTAGTATATTTATATCATCAGCTTTTCAATTTTTTAGTTTTGAAAACAAGGGATTGGTGTGGTCGCAATAGGAATAATTAGTAGATATACGTACGACCACAGAAAGAAATCAAATTCCCAAAACTAAGAGGGAATTTGCATATTCATTGGAGCGTTAAATTAAGCACCGCTTTGTGCAATAATGGGATAAAGATACTGCAAGAAATTGAGACGAAACTGAGATGGTATGAGAAAGTAATGGCATTTTTAGATTTTTACGGGTCCATTTTTTCCAAAATGTTAGAGATTCGGATTTGAATTTACTGTACGAAGATGGCATTTTGAAGGTCAAGTTATGTATTGCAGATGAAAGAAAATATCTTGCACTATTTAGAGAAATGTGTTGGAACTCTGTAGGATCAAGGATAGTGGAGATATGAAGGAAGAAAGAAAGGCCTTAAAACGTACCAGAAACGGAAAAATGGCACCTGTACGGTATGCATGAGTGATTTCGAAAACAACGAAGAATGTAGTGACCTTGAAGAAATGCTAGAGACTATGCCTATGGAATATGAAAGACAAGGAACGTGAGGAAAGGGCATAACAAGTGATAACAAGCACTACGTGCAAAACGTATGCGATTCCCTGACGAAAAATATTAGTGAGGCAGAATGTGAACGAAAAATAAACAAGGCAATGACGATATTCGTCAATGCAACCAACTGCATTCTCCATTATGTCAATAAGGGTCAAAGGTGTAACTAGTAATATTGCACATGGTAAATGGTCATACTGTCTCAATATATCTTCCATAGATCCATAATGATCAATATTCTACACAGTTGAAACTTGACATATGGATAGACCATGATGGGAGGAGCATTTCATTTCAATAGATGAAATCGTGAAAATGCGTTCTTCATTATGTAAATTAGAATACGTATCACCTAATTCGTCTAAGTGACGAATTCAAGTCTAGTTGTTTATTTGTTAACGTTCTACACTTCTGAACTCATATTGTATCTCGATGTATTGTTTAAGTAAAATTCAGACTATCGAATGAATATTAATTCTCTGATTAATTGTTTTTATATTTTTGAAACGCCACTAGCGTCGATTAAATAAATTGTACGCACCGTCTTTGTTTTCCCTTTCTCCAGTTCATATGTCTCTTTCTTAAGTTTAAATATCTCTTTTTCTAGTTTAAATCTCTTTTTTTCTAGGTCAAATCTCTCTTTCTCTTGCTTAAATTTCTCTTTCTCGTTTTCTGGATCGAATTTCATTTTGCCTTGTTCAAATTTCTCTTTCTCTACTTCAAATCTCTCTTTGTGTAGTTCAAATGTTTCTTTATCTTTGTTTAATTTACATTTCCCTTTCTCTAGATCAAAGCTCTCTTTCTCTCGTTTAAAATTGTCTTTCTCTTTCGCTAGTTCAAATCTCTCTTTTTCTAGTTCAAGTTTCTTTTTCTCTACTTCTTTTTTTCCTTTCTCTATCTCTAATTTCTCTTTCTCTGGTTCGAATTTCTTTATCTCTACGTCGGTTTTTTTTATATTGAGCTGTGTTCGGGTGCTTTCTTGTGGTTGAGAAGGACTGTGGTGCTGTGACTGGGTGTTCTTGTCTCCATCGCGTAACTCTCTCTTATGAGAATGACCTGCTTGGTAGCCGACAGGTTCGGCTCGTTCGATGTTTGATCTTTACAAAATAAATGCAAATATTAAAAGAAAATTACAGCGTAAGTATATAAGGTAAAACGATTGTCTGATAAAAAGGTTTGCCAAAATATTGCGTATTACATTAATTGCCAAAGGAATCAAATCGACGATAAATCACATATATCTATTTACTCCTGTGGGCGACAATGGTTTTCAAAGGGTGCGGCATAAATTTGGTATTAGGCCTAATTTAATGTAAAAGGGGGTACCGACAATTCCTTTGTTTGTTTGAACCCCTGCATGAGTCTGCAGTAAGAAAATCATGTTCAAAACACACATGGTTATGCAGAATTATAAATAATGTATCATTAGACAAAATATTAGTTACTTTTTGACAAATAATAAAGTGTAAAGTCAAAGTATAAACAATGGACATTTACTAAAGGTTAATTACTTTTTTTTCTTAATAAACACTCTATAAGTGCATGTTTAACTGTGTCAAATGACTAACGTTTTTACAATTCAATTATCAATGTTAAGTCTAGATTTCACTAAAATTATTTTGATTTAGTTACTCATTCTGTTTTTGTAATAAACAACATTTCGATTGTATAATATAACAGTCATGCTCTTTGATATTATAGTAACATTGTTTTTAGTTTCACACACACATAGTTATAGTTATTGATTTCCATGTTCTCAGTATTTATTATAATCATGAATTTATTCATAATTTGTCAATCCTTCCAGTTTTGTCATTCCAATATCTGATATGTTATAAACTGAAACGTTATTCATTTTGTTCATATTATTCATGAAAAATTAACAATGCAATAAATACAACGCATTCTAAAAGCATTACAAGTACGATTACTGTCTAAAGAATTCATAACAACATTTTCAGTATCTATCGCTCCTGAACAATCAATATCAATTTCCCCATTTAGCTTGTTATCATGACCATAACCTCTAAACATATATACGATTCATGTTCACATACCTTTGAGGGTTTCTGTTAGATGGCTTGGCTGGAGGAAGTTTTCCGTAAAGAACAAGAAGAGTATGCGAATGCAATAAAGGTAAACACAAACTATAACTAAATTATCGAAGGCATTCGATACCATGGACCACCGTACATTAATTCGCAACTTGAAAGCATATGGAATTAAAGGGACTCTACTGTCTTCATTTGAAGACTATTAGCGTAAAAGTATACAAATATTGACCGCTCATGAAGATGATGGACCACGTTGGGAATGATAATTTCCAACACAATCCGATTACAGAGCAGTCCATATTTTTGTGTACAGTATATACCCTTTTCATTGATTTCAGGTCAATTCAATTCGTAACTATTTCATTTCCAATAGAAAGATTCAGAATGGTATTACAGATATTATTACAGAAAGTATGACAAAAATGTATGTACGTATTAATTTGTTCATGTTAACTCATACAAATACACTTTACACATAATACAATTGTTTCAAAAAATTCTTAATTTCTGAGGAAATGGCGTAATCCACTTAAAAGCAGCGCTTGTACTGTGTGCATTCCCCAGATTCATGAATAGGTGTAGAAAGAATTCCAATATCAAGAGTCAATTTGCTCCTCACTGTAACACAATTACAGTCTCTTGTTAATCAAAACAGTTTAAAATATCCAACGCTAAAAAAAACCAACGTAAACATTGCGGCTCTGCGTAAATTGCATGGCTTGAGCGCCGTGTAACCCCGGGAGTTGGCCGCTAGAGGGCATTTGAATCCCCAAACGCTCTTTGTGTGTGGAAAAGTCGCGGAGGGGTTAGGCGTACTATCACAGGGTTTGGCGTTCTTTCATTTGACCTGAGATCATTTGATAGAACGCTGAAACATTATAATTGTTTTAAAGATGATTTCCCATAAAAGAAGTTACATAAAGGTGTATCAAATGATAAAATGGCAAGCTCAATTTACATACATTTCGAAGGGTTTATTTGGTTTCAGTGTTGTAAAATCAGAATTGATATTGTAAAATATGACATTCCATAACGATGTTGATACGTTAGCGTGAAAACCCCATCCAACGCCAACGTTATGGCGAACAGGCAGGTTCTGATAGCGTTTTGTCCCAGATAACGGGAGAAAAATCACCAACCTTTGATCTTATGGGTCAATTGTCTGTTGTAATGGTTGGAGTTAATCTTAAATACCCCCTTCCCTTCGAAGCCAAGGCCCATGTACGTCCCGTGTATTATAATCAAAATGCTAAAATTGTTATCACTTCACCACATGCGTTTCTTTGTTCAAGGAAACGTGCGTGCTTGCATGTGTATGTGTTCTTTGTGCGTGAAAACGCGCGTATATCATTGTCTGCGCAATTTGCTTACCTAAGATCTTAGGGTTAGTGTGAACGTCTTGCTCATTACCGCTGCTTCCATTTGCAGATTCTTCTCTTCCTTGAAATCTTATCTGTATTGGGGTTCAATACAAGAATATGAAGACGAATTTCAGATTTTGTTAAATATTTGTTTCACTTACTACCTTGAGGTAACTATTAAAAAAACAAAAATCTATTATATATAACGTAAAAGCAACTGTTGCTTCGCTCATAGCCTGCCATAGGCTGCATGCACGCTATCGTTATAGTGCTTTGTACATGCGAGAGAGCTACCGCTTGAGTGCCATGTGCGTGTAATGCAGCATTCGCAATAGCAGTTATTGTCCGTGCTCATTGGACTGTGCTATGTATTTGACACTCACTATTCATAGAACCATCGCGTTAATCAGATTATCTCCAAAACAACTTGGCATGGGGGTATTTGGGGCTTGGCACAATGGGGATTAGCACTGTGGCATGATAAGAGTTAATGATGTTACAAATGTTAACTTCTCAGTGACTTTTTCAAAAAATTTGGTATAAAAAAAATTAGTAGGGATGGTTAGAATTACATTTTTCTACAGTGTTTATACTGTTAGCCTGTTATTCTTTAAATTGGGTATTTCATATTTCATAAAACTAATGTTTAGTTTTAACGAACAAAATATACACTTTCATTAATTTGAAATGTGATAGTTGAAGTATAGAAATGTTTTACAAAGCTCGGTATTCTGTGTCCAATTAGAGCGAAATAATGCTGTACAATGTGTTGATGGTGCCTATTCTAATTACCAAATGTATTAAAGGAAAGTTATCAAGATAAGTATAAAGCGTTGCATACGTTTTGCATGTTATTAGTATATTAGTTTGCTTGTATTTATTATCTCCGAAATGGTTTTCCATTGTGTTTGGAATTAAAATTGTTATTAGGGACAAGCTGGGCTCGTAATCGGCTAGTGATCGACCCTAATTACCCACGAGCTGATTTACTGTTACTCTGTAACTTCAGGCGAGACGAGCTTCATGCACTCCCTTCATCTGCTTCCTGAACCAACTCGACGTCGAACCCACGGCATAGCCATGTACCTGAACAAGTACATGGATATGAGTCGAGTATAGAACACGCCCATGAACTCATGCGTCTCATTCTTCACGCTAGCGAGTATTCTTATATCTGTTTAACGGGATTAAGGAGAGGTAACCATTTACCTAATACTTACCGTATGAGCCGAGACCTCCTTGTTTTGTAACTGATTTCTCTGAGTAGGATCCACGTTGTCCAGAAAATTGTTTAGTTTATTAACGTCTTCCGGATGGAATTCCTCAAGTGTGCCACAAATGATAACATTTCCTGAAGTATGTTTAAAGACACTCGGCTGGGTCTTTTTGAGTGTAGACAATTGTAAATTACGTAAGCTATCGGTGCAATTACGTACGTCATGCGCGATAACACAGATCATCCTTGTCTCTAGAAAGTAAAATTATACACATAATATATATATATACAAAGGATCAGTTGTTTCCATCTATTTCATCGTTACATTGCACATCTAAAATATATTCTGGAATATTCATTCAAATAATTTAGTACTACAAATAGACGATTGTTTGATACCTTTGATTCAGAAATCCCTTTGATAATCTGATAAGAACACGACTCAAGATAGTTGTAATTTATCATAACATTTGTTTGATGCACATAGGATCATATAAGTTTTAGTGTGTCGCCATAGATTTTATGTTTTCCAGGGTTTTCTTTTCATGTCAAAGGGTGTAACATCAAAATAACGAATCATAACATACCTTACCCACCAAACCAGATGTTTACGATGCAAATAAACTGTGAGATGATTGAAGTAATGAAGCAAAAACCTTAGGGGATTGCTTTTACCAAGGAAGACATTTTTCCCATAATGTTTGTATTCACTGATGCATGTGAATCGATATAATGGATGTAACAATGTCAAAGTTATTCAGCCCATCCTTAAATTTTCCCTGGATTTACCTTTTCCAGTTTGGTTTGTTGTCATTAGTTGCAAGCTATCAAATTGATCGTCTAGTCATGAGGTTTCAACATATGTCGACCTTAAATGAGGGCACTATGGTTAAAAAAAAAACGTTGAAAGGTCAACGCACTTTTGAGAGTGGTCAAATTCACCAACACAGTTAACATTATCTGATTCTAATAATATTATTGTCTAATAATATGTCTGGCCTGGCAAATTCAAATACACACCTTTCAAAAGTAAAGAAGCTTACCTTGACCGTGAACATTCAAACTGACTGGTCAAAGGACTTCTGAGAGATTTTAATCAGGATCCTTGGCCAACAATTCAACAAAGTTATTTCGATGATTATCCTGCTTTACTGCAAGTCTATCATCATACTCAGTATCATATCCATCAGAATCATTGTTACAATCACTAGTAACTGAAACTGTGTTAGGGTCTTTCGTGCAGTTTGTACATACATCAATTAGTCGATTAGGTAGTGCTGGCAGTGAATGCCGTATCGGCAAACATTTGCCCTCTCTCTCAAGCTCCAAACATGCTGAAGGGGAGAAGATGGAGTATCTGAATTCATTTAGTTTAACATGGTAAATGCCTGATTGTTGGCCTGTGTTACCTTCAGATTATGTGAATATGTACGATGAGGAATACTGAGAGTCGATTTCGTCTTCATCCCAACCCACTTCTTTGACCCGAGTTTATGCAAGTGTCCAGCTTGATTTATCCTTGTATATGTATTTTATTGTATACTGCTCAATCTGTTTAATAGTTAGTGATGTCACCTGGATACATTTCAAAAGCCCTCTAAGGGTACGTTTATGCTCATTCTTTTTTCTGGCCAAAATGAGGCATCTGTTACGCGTTTAGTTTAAAACACGGTTGCGTCCTTTCTCATTTTTGTAGAATTACCGAAAAACGGCTATCGTAATCGCCGATCGTAAACTCACAAAAAGGTGCGTTTACGATCGGCGATTCTGGGGAAGCATAGGGTACGTTTATGCTCAGTTTTGAAGGCAGAATGAGCGATTTGAAACGCTCATCGTAATCGCAGTTCAACGGTGTACTGTTTATGCTCACTTCTCTGGCTCCTCCAGGAAATTCTTGCTGGGTGGCCTTGCAGCTGGATTCGCAAACCTCCACTGCGCATGCTACGTAGACCTACTAGAGGTCAGTGCGTTGACCCCATTTACACACTAGAAATAACACCTCCACCGGTGTGGATGTGAAATGAGATAGTAATACAGATAATATCCTATCAAGGAGTGTTGCACACTCAACTATGCTTTTTCAGTACTATCATACCTTCAATTTAATGTGCAACATTTTATACTAACATTAACATGTCTGTGTCTTCTTCATCAATGACAACGGCATTTTTTACTTAATAATGTACAACACATAATGATGTCGGCTTCCTTATTCTGACATATCAATTTAACTACCTCTTCATCGGTGGACAAATCACTACAGCGTTCTCTAACAAAGTAAATAAATCTGGTATCTGGATGTTGGAGTAACAGGGTTTTCATCTCGGTCTAGTTCTTGAACATGTTTTTGAAGTTTTCTAGTGGATAGCAGTTCATCATGCTCGGTCAAAGTCGTTGACAAGTACTGCATCTGATGAGACCATTTCTGACGGGAGCGACGCCAAGTCAAGGCTGGGTAAGGTCGAATGAGTCACATTTGAATTCCGCGATTAAATCGTGTTCACCCCTGTCACATGAGAATTAAGAATGATGTTACCCTGAATAGGGTGAGTTTTTCCTTTGGTGTTTGGATTTCAGTTACACCATGAATAAAGCCTCTTTGAGCCGAGACCTAAAACCAGTAAGCTTAGTTGTCGTTTTTTCCGTGACAATTTATGTCGACCTTGCCAGGACCAAAGTTTTAGGTCTCGTATGTTATATCACATTTTGTTGGTTAAATGTCCGTTACACTGTATGTGTAGGTTTCGTTTTAAAAGAGAGACGGATGTTAGCAAAAAGAGTGATTTTGCGGTTCGGTGTGGTGTGTCTCTCGCCACGGTTTCAGCAGTGCGTGTACCGTCAATAGACGTACAGTATTTGCGGTGGGTGATTTGCGTCGGTATACGGGATTGTGTGTAGATTGCTATTCAGATTTCAGGTATGCGTGTTATGTGCATGGGTGTCCGTAGGCATTGTTTATTGCAGCGGTGTGTACAGGTTTATGTGCGAGGGCTGTACTGGGTTCCAACGACCTGAATTGGACATGTTATTGGATTTAGCTGTGTGTGAGCATGAGTTAATCCAGGTTGGATGCACAGGGATACTTTTTGTTATACTTTGACTTTGAGACAGGTCTTGGTATTGCATGTCTATGTTAATTAAGACAAATGGTGGATAGTTTTTCACGGGTTCTTGTCTTGGGATTTAAGCTAGACCTCTACAACATTAAGAGTCTTGATGGTTGTCATGGGTTTCTTGAATATATTATACAGGGATTGCTCCGTACCTGTTGATACCCAGTTGTGATTTCGAATACAATTTCACAATGGCCAGTATAGATCAGATAAAAGAGTTCTCAACCCTAGGTCGAGAGATGGAACTTGCGGGTAGTGAGCGTAACAAGTTCGTTTCCGAGCGCTGCGCCGAAGTGTTAAGAGTAAAAGAATTTGAAAGCCAGAGTGATCGCGAAGAGCGCGAAAAAGAAGTGAAGCTAGCCGAGCTTCGGGTCGAGGAGAGAAAGAATGCCGGTGTAGATGAGGGTGGTTTGAGGTTGAAAATTGGCAAATTCGATGACACATGTGATAAATTTGATGCATACATTACCAAATTCGAATTAGTAATGGCTAGTCAAAAGGTACCTGACAGTGTAAGAGCTTTACACCTTATTTCTAAATTGACAGGGCAAGCTTTGGAGGTAGTGAATAGAATGTCAAGGGAAACTCGCAACTATTACGAGGCAGTAAAGCGAGAGTTGATGGAGTTTTATCATTTGACCGCCGATGGTTATAGGATAAAATTTCGTACAGCAAAGCCAGACAAGCATGAACAGCCTGGGCAATTCAGTGTATGATTAAAGGGTTATTTGCAGAATTGGATTGAGTTATCAAATATTGAAGAGAATTGTGACTCCCTATTTGATTTAATTCTAAGAGAACAGTTTGTGTATTGTTGCCCAAGGGAAGTTGAAGTGTTTGTTAGAGAGGGGCAGGATAGTAGCATTGATAAGATTGTTGAAAGGGCTATGGTTTATGTAGGGGCCCATGGATTACATACATTCGGTACACCCCGCAATCCAGGTGAATTCAAACCGACGGCTACAAGTACACAGGATAGTGTTGGTCCCACTCGGCCAAGTGTCCCCAAGGGTAAGGGTTTTGACTCGCGTACACCAAGTAGTAAGGGTGCAAGAGCACATGATGTAGGCAATCGTTCTGCTAGGGGTTGTTATATGTGTGGTAGCCAGGGGCACTTTAAGAACGAATGTCCGTTGCGCAAACAGATACATTCAGCGCAAGGAATGATGACTCTGGAGGGGACAGATTTCCCCACCCAAATAGTAGAGGGTAATGACAGTTCTCAGTTACTCGCGAATGGTGTTGAGGATACAGGATATAGTATCGGCTCATTGAAGTCTGTGGATAGTTCACCAAATGCTAATACAGTGCATCTTGGACTTGCTAGTATTTGTTTCCTACCAGTAGAAGCAAATGGATTGAATTAATTAGAGCAGGCAAGACAAAGCGTTGTGAATAAGTTAGGCATGGCTTATGATCTGGTAGGGGCTATGACGAAGCATATGCCCGTAGTTTCAGGTAGGTTGGAAAGAGGGAACAAAGCAGTATCAGTTTTGAGAGATTGTGGGTGCACTACTTGTGTATTTAAATCAGAACTAGTCGATGAAGATCAGCTGACAGGGTACAAGCAGTTAGTATTGCTCATTGACGGTACAGTAAGGGAGTTCTCAGTTGCGAAGCTCACAGTTGATTCTCCATACTATGTGGGTGAGATAGAAGCTTTGTGTATGCCTCATTCACTATTTGATGTTGTTATTTGGGGATATAACTGGTGCACGTGAACCCCGCGATCAAGGTTTGAACTGGGTACCTAAAGGAGGTAAAGTAGTAAGTGACGATGCAGACCAGGTGAATAGTGATGATGAGAATACCATTGGTGATGTCAAGGAGACTAGTGAAGTGCAGGTTGTGGATAGAGTTGAGCAAGTTGAGCAGGTTGCAAATATCTCTGGTGTGAAAGAGGATAGTCCACGGGTGATGGCAGTTGAAACTCGATCTCAGAAGGAGGTCAAGGTCAAACCGCTCAAGGGTTTGAAAATTGGAAGTCCCGTTTCCTGCATAGAGCCTGCAGATTTTGTTCGTGAACAGAAGGAAGATTCATCTTTGAGTTCATTGTGGAACAAAGTAGGTAGAGAGGAGGTTAACTTGCCAATGGCTGGCTGTTTTTATATAAGTAAAGAGAGTATCGAGGTTTGTGAGGATTCAGCGGAAGATGTTGAGGTTCAGATTAGTGATGTTGGTGGCGCTGACGTGACAGTGATGCCATCCATACATGAGAAGGAATTCATAGAGCATGTCAGGGTGAATGAGTCCTTGGAAGAGAGTCGTGGGAAAGAGATATCTCAGTTATTGCGTGAGTATCATGAGGTCTTTTTGGATGTACCATAGAAGACATCAGCTGCAAAGTGCCAATTGTTAAAGCATCTGACTAAGAATCATGAGATGGAGCATGATGCTCCAAGAGTACAGGTTTAGGATGTAAAGGGTCAGGATAGTGTTGCAGCAAATGATATGAGGAGAGTGTAAAAGGCACTAAACATGTTTATATTTTGGTCTGCGTACCATTGTAAATGATTGAATATGTGTATTATGTATCATGTGTTAACACAGTTTATTAATGTCATTTTGTTGGATACACATTGCATTTAATAAGATTATGTAATATTGAGAGAAGCAATATCTATGATGTTAGCACGAGATAGCACGAGCTTTGTAGACATCATCTCTTTATTTTGTCGTAATTTTTCGAGCATAGTTCACGTGAAGGGAGCTTGGAAAGAAATGTAACATAAACGATTTAGTACGATAAAATCTTGTCTGTTTAAATGGCAGCAGTTATTTGATATTGATCTAGCAAACTACAAATGTATGTACCATCCAACTGTAAATGACAGTGAATACACATTATTATCATCATGGATATTTGTTTCGTATAAATGCGTTACTCAAGGTTGATATTAAGAAGAAGTATTACAACAGTATTACATGCATTTTAGTTTATGCTAATGCAGGAATGTTACCCACTGCATTTGGAACCATGCAAATGTATATTCTGAGCGATGTCTATGTATGATACTCGTTATGAATTTTAGTGCTGGAGCTATATCATTGTGGACATTATATTAGCTTTGGACTTCTGTTGGTGATCATCTTTAAAAGTCTTCAGGGATCACAAAGCTTGGACTCAGACGACAAACAATGACTGAGATGATGTCCCATTACGAAGAATACTCCTTGTTACTACAGAGACTATGTTTACAGCATACGTGTTTACTAAAAAGTCACAATTTGGACTGATAATTTGGATCACATAAAGAGACTGGTGATACTTATTGTTTACAGCATATGTGGTTGCTCACAACTTGGATTGATCAATTGGATCACAAAGAGAAACTGATGATACTTATTGGAAAGCTTTAATGACAATTTAATGATTTTTGTGCAGTAAACATTGACAAAGTTTGATTTTCAAATTTTCATGAGATATGTATTTGCCAATAATTCTAGGTTTTGTGTAGAATATTTATTGTAAACATGCTATAGTAAGTACATTTGGAATGAGGTGTTCAGTAAACATTGAAACAGTTTGCTTTAAAAATTTCTATTAGATATGTAATTGCCAATAATTCTATGATTTGTGTAGAAAATTTACTTTAGTAAATTGTTCTTAAAATGGGGGGCTAATTGTCACATGAGAATTAAGAATGATGTTACCCTGAATAGGGTGAGTTTTTCCTTTGGTGTTTGGATTTCAGTTACACCATGAATAAAGCCTCAATATTATAAATAAGCTAAATTACACTCAGTACATTAACAATATAATAACATAATGTATTAAGAAAATAAAATAAGAAAAAGTAACAACAAGGATAAAAGGTATGATAAGATTATTGAATATATAGAGGCTTGTGTATGGTGTGTATGTGATATAACAAAAAATCTGCACGTACTGTTAAGAAACACTAACAAAGCCCATGAATGTTTTGCTTACGATATTATTTTTCGATACTATCTTAAAAGATAGATAAATATAAAACGAAATAAATATATTTAAAAAAATACAAAACTGAGAGATAACACGTGCCGTAAAGTATTTTGGCGACAATAGTCAAATTACTGACTAATCGCCAATAACTCAAAACAAAACAAAAACTCTTTGAGCCGAGACCTAAAACCAGTAAGCTTAATTGTCGTTTTTTCGTGACAACCCAATCATCCAGCAACAACCTTGTTGTGGAGTTCTGTAGCTCTGTGACCTTCAGATGACATGCTCTCCAGTCCTTTGGTGATAAACTCTTTGATGCAACCATACACAGAAACAGTACACATAGCTTCAACAAACCACCGGTAAAACATATAAGAAAGAGATGTGTTGGTTTTCGAATTTTGCACATCAGAATGAAGGTATGCTAGGACTGAAACGGGGAGAACAGCATTATGTAGTGCCCACTGCGCAACACTCCTTGATAAGGATATTAGCAATATCATTATCACATTTCACACTCACACCGGTGCAGATGCTATATCCAGTGTATATGGCTGTTGAAAAACATTATTACTTGACAACACAATGAAGTCATAAGAGGCACGAGAGATACTTAGAGGGCTTAGGAAATGTATCCCAGTGACATTACCAACTATGAATCGGAGAGAGCAGTATACGATCAAATACATATAATAATCGGGAGCGCCAGGAGGGTCAAATCTGACTGACATGAGCGCTATACAAGAACCCACTATTATCATTATTATTATATACACGAGGATAAATCAAGCAAGCTACTTCCACAATCTCGGGCCAAGATGTGGGAGGGGATTAAGAGGAAATCGACTCTCACGATTCATCATGGTATAGATTCACCTAGTTTGTGGACAGGTAAGACAGGCCAATTATCAGGCATGCATCATGTTGAACGTTATGAACCCAGATGCTCCATCATCTCCCCTTCATGGTTGGAACTAGAGGAAAGGCAAATGCTTGCCAATACAGTATTCACCGCCGACACCCGTTTACCTCAACGACTTGGTGCACTGTAGACTCTGACACAGATTCAGATACTAGTGATTGGAAAAGTGATTCTGATTCTGATTCTGATACATATATATGAATTCCGAGGAAATCAAAGCAGGTGGAGAACCAGGAACAGACATGTTTCACTATCTCTGTAACCAAACAAGGGAATCTGAGAAATTCCCCGAGGAATGGGGAAGAGCAGTAATAACACCAATATACAAGAAGAAAGATAAACTAGACTGCGGGAACTACAGAGGTATCATTCTGCTGTCCCATGCAGGAAAACTACTGACCATAATCCTACAAAGGAGAATTCTCAAAAGAACAGAAAAAATCCTCTCTGAATCCCACGCAGGATTCAGACCAGGCAGGGCTACGACAGACCAAATATTCACGCTAAGACAAATATCTGAAAAATACCTGGAAAAGAATAGAAGCCTGTACTGCTGCTATATCGACTTTCAGAAGGCTTTTGATTCGGTATGGCAGAAGGGTCTGTGGAAGGCAATGGGATGTTTTGGCTATCCTAGCAAGCTGATACGACTGCTACAAGCACTGTACGAACAATCCCAGAGTGCGGTCAGAGTAAATGAAGAGCTGACAGAGTGGTTCAAGACAACCGTTGGAGTCAGGCAGGGGTGTGCCATACTCCTCGAGCTAGTAATGATCATGGCAATGGACCAAGTCCAAATAGGAGCCAAAATCCAAGGAACCTGCATAAACAATCTACGGTTTGCAGACAACATCGTCCTAATAGCAGAGACACCAGATAAACTGCAGACACTTGTGGACAAAGTCTACAAGGCAAGCTGTGACCTTGGACCCAAGGTAAACATAGCCAAGACAGAAGTGCAAGTTATCAGCAAAAAGAAGTGCAACCTTAACATTGACATAGCAAAAGACAGACTGAAACAGGTGGAAGATTGTATGTACCTGGGGGGGGGGGGGGGGGGAATAGCTGAAAACGGCTCAAGTTCAAGTGACATCAAAAACCGTATCAAGAAAACAGGGGCAGCTTAAAAACAATTAAACAACATCTGGACATAAAACAACATCAGTAGCCACACAAAGATGCAACTGTACCAAACACTTATCCTCTCAATACTGCTGTATGGGGCAGAATCCTGGACAGTAAGGAAAGAAGATATCAACAGGCTTCAATTATTTGAAATGGCATGCCTCCGTCGCATAATGGGGTAGACAAGACTAGACAAGCTCCGAAACACGCACATCAAAGAATCCCTCAACCTCGAACAAGATGTCATGGACAAAGTCTCGACTAAAAGACTCAAATATTTTGGTCACGTCCTACGAATGAAACCCACAAAATGCCCCAAAATTGCTGTTGAAGGAAACTTCGCAGGGAATCGACCCAAAAACCGTCCACCCAAAAGATGGCTTGACTGCATCTCAGAAGACTGCAAAGCAAGCTCCATACCAAGGCTGACAGATGCATCAAGATTGGCTGCAGACAGAAAGACTTGGCATACCATCACCATACAGAAGCCATCACGAGGCCCCTGGCCTGCGTGGACGGCATAAATAGAAACATTGAAACATATAACACTGAGTAGTATGATGAACTGTGCAATAAAGCAGGTTAAGCATCAGTTGGCCAAGGATCCTGATTCAACTCTCTCAGTAGCACTTTTGGCAGCCAGTTTGAATGGTCATGGTCGAGGTAACCCTTTTTTTATTTACGAGAGTTGTATATTTGAATTCGCCATGCCAGGAAAACATATTATTAGACACTAAAATCATTATAATCGGAATATGTTAAGTGTGTTGGTAAATTTTGTACCACCACTTATAACGTGTGTTGACCTTTCAACGTTGTTCACCCTTGAATTCTCATGACTAGACAAGTAATTTGATATCCAAATCGACACGATTGGAATATATTTGAACCCCTCCCCTCCCGGAAATTCCCAGCATTTTCAAGGCGGCAGCCCAAGTCAAACCTGTTCGGTTGTTATGTTTTAATGCCTACAGTATGCATTATGTTTGGATTAGCGGAGTGAGAGAATGAATTGAATATATCAAATATAATGCAGTGCATATGCTTTTTGCAGAATCAAAGTCACACACACACACACACACACGCGCGCGCGCGCGCGCGCGCGCACAAATGTTCGTTGATATTTGATATTTGATATGTTCGGCATGATTTTAATTTTTTTACGGATGTTATTTTGATCTGCAAAGACCGAATAAATACCCAAATCCAAATTGTTTTATTCAAACATCACATAAGCAACTTTGGCGCAAGTCGAATGTTGTAAATATGTCTATGATGCTATGAACCGCTGGGAATTGCCACCAAACCAACTGTATCTTTTCTGCGATGTTGAGGGTAGTTGATCTTTAAAAAAATAACAATCGTTAATACATTAATGGAAGTAGAACACTTCACAGAATGGGAACAACTGTAAGTTTCGATGCCATCAGTAATTGTTACAAGTACATATACATACATGTAGCATTTACGAACTGACAAAAGGGAGATATATACTCTAGAGATTATGACAGTGTTTTGTTTTGTTTGTTTTCTTGTTTATTTAACTTTCTTTTGCACTTGTGGAAGACTCAATGTAGAAACATAAATGCCAGGTAGGCCATACCAGTCTGAACGCATCTTTAAGGTCATGATTGCGATTGATTACCAGTTTACATTTTACTAAAGTTAAGAGTGAAAAAACACCTGACGATATCCCAATAAAGCGAGAGGTGACATACGCTACATGCTAACTTATGCATTTGAATATAAACATCATATAAGAAGACGGGCATAATTTGAATTTGTTAGGATCTGCTGTTTTAAAAGAAAAAAATTAGCTGTTCCATCTTCCTGCCCAAATATCTTTTCTACATTTTAAAGTTGAGTTGTGTTCATGTATTGGTGAGTCAGTCAACGGATCATAGTTGTTATTACAGTAGCAACCAGTCAGTTTTAGTATTAATTCATGTTGAGACTTCTTTCCCTCAGTTGCTCATAATTTTTATTGGTATAAATTAGGTCTTTGTCTCTACAGTGAATAGGGTGATTTGTTACAATGAACTATCGATATTCGGGGGTGACAATAATGTCTCCAGTCATCTATTCTCGAAACCTGCGTAATAAGTACAAGTGTGCTGACCTCCCACCTAAACATGTGTATCCAAAACAGACACGCATAACAATGCAATATTAACGTGCACTTTGTTTTATTTGTTTGGTGCTGAATATGTTTTTGATTGCATTATATTCAATACTTTTGAGTGTATGACTGGCAAAGTTGATATAATATCACACTTGAGAATGTTGAAATGTTACATTCAGATTTCAGATTTCCTGGTAACCCCTGTGTTCTCATTGAAATATAATTTGGTAACTCTTTTTCTGTGGCTTAAAGATACTATATCCAGGGGCGTCGATAGACCTTTTTCAGTGGGGGGAGGGGGGAGGGGGGGGGGGGGGGTGTAGTGGCCAACGATTATCGACAAAACTAGCCATCAATTACCGACAAAATGAAATGTCCCAATTTCTACAAATTTAACCTTATAAACCCGGGGCAAAAGGCTAAATTGTTTTTCCTATGGACTATCTATAGTACTTGCGTATGCGCAAATGGTCATTTTCTTCGAAGACATAAATATACGAATTACTTCGTCAACTTAGTCAGCATCATAATGCAGGCGCGGAGCTAGGATTTTTTTTTAGGGAGGGGCGGTAGTGAGCAAGCGAATCACTTATTAGGGGGTATGGGTGATAGGCCTCCCGCGCGAAGCGCGGAAGCTTAGACGTTTCCTTAAATTATTAGGAAAAGAAGACGATTCGGTGTACTGTTCTCGACTCTTAATCCTTATCCGAATTCAGTTTCCCCCTCTCGCGCGAAGCGCGGAAGTTTTGAAGTTTCATTAAAATTATGAGAAGAAGCAGACGATTCTGTGTACTGTTCGCGACTTTTAATCCTTATCTGAATTCAGTTCTCCCCTCCAGCGCGAAGCGCGGAAGTATTGACGTTTCATTAAATTATTAGAGAAAGTAGACGATTCGTTGAACCGTGCTTGACCCTTAATCCTTGTCTGAATGAAGATTCCCCCTCCCCTCCCGCACGAAGCGCGGAAGTTTTGACGTTTCATTAAATTATTAGAGAAAGAAGACAAGTTGTTGTACCGTTTTCGCCTCTTAATAAGCCCTAATTGTCTGAATTTAGTTTCCCACTTTAGCGCGAAGCGCGGAAGCTTTGACGTTTCCTTTAATTATTAGAGAAAGCAGACGATTCGTTGTACCGTTTTCGATTCTTATTAAGCCCTATTCATCTGAATTCAGTTTCCCCTTTCGCGCGAAGCGCGGAAGCTTTGACGTTTCCTTAAATTATTAGAGAAATAAGACGATTTGGTGTACTGCTCTCGACTCTTAATCCTTATCTGAATTCAATTCTCCCCCTCCCGCGCGAAGCGCGGAAGTTTTGACGTTTTCTTAAATTATTAGAAAAATAAGACGATTCGTTGTACCATTCTCGATTCTTCTAAATGAAGTTTTCCCTTTCTGCGCGAAGCGCGGCATTTTTTGGCGTTTAATCACAACATAGAGAAAGGAAGACGATTCGTCGTACCGTTGTTGACTCTTAAATCTTGTGTGAATTTAGTTTCCCCGAAAATGTTAAACCTCTGATTTCTTTAGCTTATATTATACGAAAGTGAAACTACGAGAAAATACAAGTATTGTAGTTGTAGTCACCTTCGAAGTCGTCACAGCGGATAAAAAGTCACAGTTCGTAGGGAAAAAAAACTTGTCGGCCTACCGACAATATACATCTCACCGACTTATAACTTCTGCATTGATATACAGTGCGTCCCAGAAAAACGAAACCGAGAATTATCGATGTTTTATCATAACTTATTCACATTTATAAGTAATAAATGACACATATTTGGAAAGCTTAGATCCTCTTCTTTTATTTGATGCAACTCAGATGATGCATATTTCACGCATGAGTGATTACAAGTAATTTGAAGAAAGGAAACCAAAACAAATCATTTGAATCTGAATTTCGAAGAAAATTCACATTTCTGTAAAGTTGAGTTTCTGCCCTTTCATTTGACACCTCTGTCAGGAAAAATAAGCAAGGAATGACAAAGTTATGTTTGTTTAAAACAGTGCTTGTATTTCCCTAATTTTATTAAACGAAATCGTTTTCACTTGCTGCCTGCCGTAGCAACAATCGGAATCAACAAAAGACTTAACTCCGTTTCGTTGACAATCAGCCGTAGACAAAAGACGTTATGCATGGCTGATTGTCAACGAAACGGAGTTTAGTCTTTTGTCAATTCTGCTTGTTGCTACTACAGGTAGCCAGTGAAAACGAATTCGTTTGATCAAATTATTGAAATACAAGCACTACTTTAAACAAACAGAAATTTGTTATTCCTACCTCATTTTTCCTGATTGAGGTGTCATATGAAAGATCAGAAACTCAACTTTCTACAAATGTGATTTTCCTTTTAAAATTCAGATATCGTCCGCCAAGTGACTCTTTGGTTTCCTCTCTTCAAATTCATTTCAATCACTCATGCGTAAAATATGCATTATTATGAGTTGCATTAAATGAAAGAAAAGGATCTAAGCTTTTCAAATATGTCTCATTTATCAATTATAATCGTGACTAAGTTATAATAAAACATCGATAATTCTCGGTTTCGTTTTTTGCACGAGGATCGAGGAATAATACCGACACAGCTGACCCGACACGTACACAACAACATATTTACCCGTGTCTTTCTTGCTCCCTCGACGAGACGACTCCACCCAATATCCCCCCCCCCTCTTTCTTTTACTTCCACTCCTCCTCTTTTAGGCTCTTACCTCCCCTCTCTCTCCTCTTGTTCATCCCCCATTTCTTTTGTTTCCCTTTTACTCTTTTTTTCTTCCTTTCCTTTCTTTTCTTTCTTTTCCTTTCTTTCCTCTCCTCCCTCTTTTTCTTCTTTTCTCTTTCTTTCTTCTCTTTTCTTTCTTCTTTTCCCTTTCTTTCCTTTCTTTTCCTTTCTTTCTTTTCTTTTCCTTTTCTTTTTTTCATTGCTTTCCCTTTCCCTCCTTTTTTCTCTCCCCATTTTCATTTTTTCCCGACGACAGCGCAGGTGACAGGTGGGGGGGGGGGTGTCGCACCCCTACACCCCCCTCCCCCCTGTTTGGCGACGCCCCTGACTATATCCCTTTTGCAGCCAAAATCAAACTCCGTAGAATTTTGCAGGAATCATGAATAAGACATGTATGAAATGTATGTCATATCTGTAAGATTTAAACATTGGCAGTATCCTAGTATTCAAATTATGCAGGGAAACCCGTTTACCTTCTAGACTTCACTATTGAGTGACTGACTGACACCCTTTTTTCTTTGGTAATAACATACATATAATGAGCAGTAACTGGTACATGAACATTCTACAGCAACAGCCAACCAATTGTAATGGCCAAACTTAAACTGATTTAATCTTTGTGCAGCACAAAACGTACCGCCATACCGTCAAAGTGTCTGAAAATAAGACAATTACTTGTATGATTGAAATGTAATTTTACAGAGGACTGATTTTGCATCGTGAATAAGACGTCATCTTTTCCCCAGGATCAAACGGTAATATAAGGGATCATATACTTACGTTTGAGCAACTTTGAGGACAAGTTTATAAATTCTAATATTAATTTAATACAAATCTGTACAAATATTCTCCAGAATAATTTGTGAATTGTATGCGAGAAAGATCCTAAATTGTAGTGGAACCTGTGTTATTGTGAAAATTTTCTATATCAAGACAGATAATACAAATCTGGTCTCGAGGCATACTTTTCTGGAGAATATTTGTTAAGATGTGTATCAAAATAATATTAAAAAGAAAAATCGTCCCTAAACTCAAATATAAAATCCCAGCTCAATGAGTCAACTTTAAAAATTGTGTTGCTAATTAATTGGTCATGCATAGTTTTTGTCATAATATCTTTTTAATCTTTGAGTGTTTTCTCGCAAGCAATATATAATAATTGTCTGAACGTAGTTTTATGTTTCATGTGCTTTTATTTTGAACTGAATGTAATTTAGCCCTCTGGCTGCCATTTTTAATAAACCATTTGAATCAATCAAAATATATTTACAAAAATGTTCCTTGAGTAGGGGTATGAGGGAAAAAATCCCGCTTCTCGACAGCGTAGTAACAAAGAGGTATGATGATGACAGTTTAAGTGTTATTAGTAATACATGTATTTTTGTTAAAACTGATAAAGAAATCAAAAGTGATTTTGAAGTTCAAAATTAAAAATGTCTTGGATCTGATAAAGAAAGTAAATACTTTGATTCAGAAAGAGGGAAATTCAGAGAAGCAGACTGGTAAGTTTTAGTGAAATCGGGTAAAAAATTGGAAAGTTATGAGATATTGCATGATGTGATTTTTATCTTCCTGGCACTTCAAATTGGCAGAATCTGCCCTTTATTGCGCGAGTCTATATCCACTTTAAGTTACATATTTGTATGTGGGTGAAATATGATTGAAGTCGAATATTAAAGTATCTTACCATATTTTTCGGAAAGGGTCTTCATCAATCGATCATACCTCGCATCAGTAACATCTGTAAGGGAAAGCCTGCCCAGTTTTACAGAATGTATTAAAATAACTGCTTTCCAGAGTTCAGGTGGTTCGTAGTTCGCGAGATCGGTGCTTTCCAATTCAGATGCACATACATTTAAATTACGACCCTTTCCGAGTGTTATGATAAACCGATCAATATTTTCATCTAAATTTAGCGTAATGATTCCTACATTGACTCTCGACCTATCTCCAGACATTGTGCTTATCCTCTGTTAAATCTTCCTTTGGGTTCTCTGTAATCAGGCCATGTCTATATGTACGAGAATGTAATGATACTCTAGCCCTAGGGGAATATGCACAATCTCACACACACACCCTTGCGAATGCTATTAACACATACACACTGATATAAATGAATATATGAATAAACATGTTTATACAGTCGTCAGCTAATGCGTTTAGCCATTTGATGGTCTTGTTCTCTGCCCAATGAGCGTCATATGAATCACACTTTAGCTAAAGCAAATGCATACGTTTACGATTCTGACCAATGATGTTTGAGCACCGTGTCAGGTGGATTTAGCATAATTCCGCTGTTCAGCTTTGAAGTGTACTCTTCTCAAACATTAACATAATCCAAAATAGGTTACTCGGGAAAGAACCATCGACTCTGTTTGTGTAATCTTAAATAAGGTATATCGCTATGGGATCTTTTTGCCCCGGACATGAGCAGAAAGAAAGAGACGATGCCAGGCAGGAACGTCAGTACGAGCGAGAGCAGAAGCTACGAGACGATGCCAAGCAGGAACTTCAGTACGAGCGTGAGCAGAGGCAAAATGAAAAGCTGGGATACGTGGAAGAGATGACAAATCTCGCGCAAAAATTAAATAAAGTCGTGAATGAACAGGAGCAACGGAAAATCCGTGACGAAATCGGGCAAACCTACGGCCAGCTATTCCCGAAGGAAAATGTATTATATGACAGCATTATTCAATTTCGACCCAAAATCTTAAACATGAGACCAGGTCAATCAGGGTGTAATGACGAGCAGTTGCAATTCCCCGACCATTTGTTTATAAGTCTCTTTGGTGAAACTGGTACGGGTAAAACATCCTTGATAAATTCCCTAATCTGTGCTGTTAAAGGAGAACTGCCTAAAGGAAGACGATTACAAACAGCACCTGAGAATTATCAAGGAGCCCACACATTGGAATGTTTGACCGTTCAATTGACAGAACACCTTAGTGTAGTTGATACTCGTGGTATCAATACTGATATTTCGACGGAAAGCAGTGTTCAAATGGAAGTCATCAAGTACATTGGTAAGTGAATTTCACAATTTGAATTTCATATGCAAAATATGCTACATCCATACATTGCATAACAAATGGTCGGTTCCGGAACCTGACCAATCACAGAGCAGGGTGACGCGCCAGTGGCGGATCCAGGGGGGGGGGGGGGGCACAGGGGGCACGTGCCCCCCCCCCCCCCCGGCCAAAAAGAAAAGAAAAGGAGTAATAGGAGGGGGAAAGAAAAAGGACAGGAAAAAGAAAAAAAGGGAAGAGAGAAAAAAGAAGAAAAGAGGGAAGAAAGAATAGGGGAGAGGAGAAAAGGGAGGGGAAAGGGAAAGAGAGAGGAGAGAAAAGGCGGAAAAAGAAGAAAGGAGGAAAGACGGAGGAGAGAAAAGGGGAAAAGGAGAATAATGAGAAGGGAAAAGAAAGAAAGGGAGATGGTATTATAAGAAGGTGTTTTTTTTTACCGGGTAAGGGGCGGGGGGGGGGGGGCTTGCAATTTTAGGTCGAACTAATACCAAAGATTGTGTCTCCTTTATAACTTGTAACTTCTAGCTTATATAACTTAGTCCTGAATTAATTTTCCGATACCTATTCTAAGTGCTCTTTCAGCATGCAGATTGTCCCCGCCATTAATACTGCCACAGTTGCTGGTTTCATTGTCATATTATTTTCTGTCATCCCTGTGGCCGCGAAGTTTCTATCCGTTTCGCAAGCACCTTTTTTCCATCACCTACATGTAATGCTTATTGCTTCCAGTTTGCAAAAGATCCCAGTGGCGGATCTGTGGGGGGAAGGGGGGAGGGGTTAGGGGGTTTAACCCCCCCCCCCCCCCCCCCCTTGGGCTGCCAAGTGAAAATGTGATGTGAATAGAAAAACGCCATCATGTGTCCAGACCCACACAGTATCCGTATCGTCATCGGGTCAAACCCCCCTTAAACTGTTACTTGATTTAAAAGACGTTATCGTGCACTGCTTTTTATGGTCTCCATTGTGTTAGTAGATGCCAGGAAAACATCACTTACGGGGGTTCAAAATAGCAACAACAAAAAATCGCCTCGCCGGTACGCGGCTCGGACTTTCAGGCTCGTGGACGATGCTCTGCATCGTCATTGGGTCAAACCCCCCTTAAACTGTTACTTGATTTAAAAAGACGTTATCGTGCACTGCTTTTTATGGTCTCCATTGTGCTAGTATATAGATGCCAGGAAAACATCACCTACGGGGTTCAAAATAGCACCCAAAAAAAACGCCTCGCCGCTACGCGGCTCGTGGACAATGATCTGCATCGTCTTTGGGTCAACACCCCCCCCCCCCCCTTAGCAAAAAGCCAGATCCCATCATCCGCCCCTGGATCCCTACTCTTTGAGGGGGTAGGAAAAAGCAATTTTACGTCATATTACTCCAGGAAGTGCCTGAAAATGCACCCAATGTGGTTCTAAAATTGCAAATGCTTCCTACTCAGTCAGGGAGGGTTCTGACCCCCTCCCAGTAGCCATGGGGGAGGGGGGGGGGGGTTGGGCGGTGGGGCCGAAAAATGAAATAGGAAGAAAAAGGAGTAAACAAAAAACGTTTTAGACAATTTAGAGTCGAGAACGGTACAACGAATCGTGTTTTTTTTTTCTCTAATATTTCATTGGGTAGCCCCAAGGGGCTATAATAATTGCATGGAACATTAACTATGTATTATTGAAGAATTTCCAAATCCAATTTGTACTAATGAGAGGGGAAAGGCGTGTGGTGTAAAGGAGGGGCCTGTAAGCGGCAAATCATGCCCCATGAGGCAGGCCCCTTATTTTATGCAACACGGTGATCGTGAGGTCCGCAAACTCTTTTTTGTCAATTTTTATCCATGCAAAAAATGAATAAAATTATTCGCAATATACGACTGTTTTCCGTGCTTATGCAGTTATGACTACTACACAAGGAAGCCAAAGCAGTGCTTATGCAACTAAAACTGTTGAGTTTGTTATTCTTTCAGATTATGTGATCCATTTAATTCGATTCATCTTTTTTCATGGTCTATTTCCAAAATTACAAACTACTTGCAGCATAGCCATGGTAGTCGAAAATTGAACAAATAATACATCATCATCGTAACATGAAGAAAGATTGCCACATAATATAAGCGTTAAAGATAAACTTGAGTTCTGGTAATGCGATTGCATTGTGAAAGAAAAGGTGTGGAATGGATCAGAAAAGTTGATCATATAGCATGTTAGTAATGGTGTGTAATGCAAGGTTCTGGAGTCATCAAAATCATCATAAATTTGGCAGAGTCTTGGTAAAGTAACAATCACTTACACAGAAAGATGTATATGGGACAACACACATGGTGTCGGGGCTAGTACTACCCTGATTTCTTTATCTTTCTATGCTCATTACTCAGCCAGTATACATTTTCTTCCAAAATTGTTTGGCACATGACATTTATTTGTAATCTTGAACATTCAGTGTAAGTTCGTTAGATTCTGTGAGAATTCTTTTTTTTTTAAACCAAAACTCAAGTTTATCTTTAAGGCCTAGTAACTATACGTACAATACTCGTCGATGCGAGGCGAGTGGCCTCAGTCGGTAAAGCATCTGCCTGTCGAACTTAAGATCTCGGGTTCGAATCCAACCCAGACGGATGACTGGATCATGCGTTGTGAGTTAACGCACCTCTCCCCTTGTGCCATAGACGCAGACAATGTTAAGTGGAAAACACTCCGTCCTCGGATAGGACGTTAAATGGAGGCCCGTGTAGAGGAGAGTCACCACCTTTGCACGTTAAGACCCCACTGCACTATTCGTATACAAGTAGGGGAAACCGTTACAGTGATCGAGTTCGCTTTTTGCCTCCCATGCAGATAAGATAAGAGGTGACGCCAAATACGGTATTACAAAGTTCTGGTATGGGGACATGTATTTGGTTCAAATGAAAATGTTGGAAGCACATGTGAACCTAAAATATTCAGTAATAGTTGTCACGGTTGAAATTGAGTCTAAAGTGAATGAAATTGTAAATAAGGAAGAAAGAAAATTATGATGCAATGAATAGGTGGTCTGTCGTTGACAGACCACCTAATAATTATTAAAACTCTTTATGTTGTATGACCCCCTCTCAAGGCCAAGCTAATTATTATACTATGAAACAATGTTTCTTGACTATAATCGACCTATTGGCTACTCCCGTTTGGAAATGATATATCACAACTACATATTCTGTATTGTTCATGGTTGTGGCTACCATTGCATGGCCGTAGGCGCTTTTTGAACTTTATCAACATTTACCCGATGCACGGGTTAATGTTGATATTCAATTTTTCTCAAAAGCAGAAGTATTTTAAGGGCTAAATTTTCTATTGCTTATAAAAGCCCATATGGGCATCCAAATATATCAAAATTGTAAAGAGTCACTATCCAGCCAATTTTCGAAATTTCCCCAAAATTGGTTTTACCTTTAATGTTGATAATAATAATAATAATAATAATAATTCCTATATAAAAGTGATTTTGGGAAAGGGAAGGGGAAAATATGTATTAGAAGATAACAAGAGGTGATGGTAAATAGAGCGATACAGGTTATGGCTGTGCTGACGACATCATAAAGAGAATTATGCAGCAGGCACAAGTGAGGGTGAAAGTGCGAAGAATGCAGCTTTATAGGGAAGGAGGAGAGGAATGAGAGGGAACGAGAGACAAAGAGAGAGAGAGAGAGAGAGAAAGAAAAAAAGAAGATAATGCAATGTTTTATTTGAGTCCAGATCATTCAAACTGCGTAAAGGAACATTTTTTTTAAATGCATTTAAAGTGCATGGTTATTGCTCTTACTCTTATTCTTATTGTTAGTGTCCTTTTAACAACTAAAATTGCTATATATATATAGGTAATTTTAGACCCCAAAATATTTGAAAATTTGATTAAATCCGATCATACCAATTCAGCTCCATAAAAAATACGGTGGCCGTTAATTTCGAATAATAACAACATCAATAATAATAATAACAATACACGGGCGGGCTGCGCATATTTTGTTTACACAACTGTTTAGCCAGTTCAGTCAAATATACTGTGCAAACGACTAAAGACAGAGTCTAACTTTACCCTTAGCAGTATTTTTGGATTGCCTTATGTCTTTGTTTTTATTTAAATCTATCCTCTTCTCTTTCGTCATGTATATGTTTGTTTTTTCCGTCAATATATCTTCTTCTCTTTCGTCATGTATTTGTTTTGTTTTTCCTCCAATCTATCTTGCAGATCTCCTTCGTAATGTATTTTTTTTGTACTAGCTATAGCGCTCCTTTGTTCTATCCTTTTCTCTTTCGTTTCGTTTTATGTATTTCTTTGTTTCTACTTCAATCTATCCTTTTCTCCTTCGTCATATAATTCTTTGTTTTTCCTTCATTCTATCCTTTTCTCCTTCTTTATATATTTCTTTATTTGTCCTTATGTATACCCAAATCTATATCATCTTAGCTCTTCCGTTATGTATTTCTATGTTCTTCCTTTGACTTATCCTCTTCTCTTTCGATATGTATTTCGTTGTTTTTCCTTCTCGATATCCTCTCCACTATCCTTGTTTTCCCTTTTATATCAGATCTTCCCTTCCCTGTGTGTACGTGCTTGCACATGGACTATATAGTGCGCTGACGACTTAGACTCTTTCACCAGAGCACTTCTAGGATATTTTTTTGCGAAAATGGCTAAACAGTTGTGTAAACAAAATATGCGCGGGCGGGCTGGTTGTGCGTATTATTACAAACACGAAAAAGCCAACAAATACGAATACCGTGGGGTCCCACACGTATTATAAATGGTTTTAATAAAGGATATTTCAGCCGTCTCTGAAGCGATTTTGATCAAACAAAGATGACTAAGACATTTAAAGTGTATGCTCTTTGAAATTGAATCTCAGAAAAAATATATTTTATGTAGCGCCCTCTATTCCAAAATTGAACTATCCCTTTAAGGCAACATTGAACTATCCCTTTAAGGAGGTACTTTTAGGTGGCTGTTTTGAAAAAATAAAGATAAGTGGGCGACTTGCCTGCATCCGGTATGTTCCATACGTTAGGGCTAATATGTATGATTTATATGTGTGCTAAAAAGGTTTAGAGATTATATAAGTGGTAATTGTTAGTGTTACGGGTCGGGTTTAAATAATTATGTGATCAGTAAGGGGCTGAAACCTGATGTAATAATACCGATAACATAAGTAAGGCTGATGCAGGGTGTTTTTTTTTAAGGATATCGAGTTTATGGAAAAATCTGTTAGAGTTTGCTTTATACTGTGAGCCCATACACTCACGTAATGCTTTCTTCTGTAAAATAAGAACTTGATTGATTTTGAATTGCAGAAATTTCCCAAATCATGTTATAATATGATATGTGAGGGGAGGAGGGTTGATGCATTGTACAATATCCTTAACTTTGAATAAAATGTCGACAACTCGTGATATGTGGTATGAATATGTTTCATGTGTTGTTTCCCGATGTTAGGTGTTCGTCAATAGTAACCCCGATACATTTTTAATGTTATTCTAAGGATAGAGTTAGTAGTAGTAAATCAATACAAATATTGTTTATTTAATCGATTTTACATGTGTTTTATCATTTAATTTTATTCTAAAGTCATCTTGATAACGATCTAAATGGTTGTAGTGAGTTAGGAATGCATTAAGTCGAGTGTATATTACATATTATAGACTTGCAAAATGTCGGGTAATAATGATAATGGACTGTACCAAGTTACTTAGGTTACCACTTCCAGAGGTTATATTCAGAAAGATTAACAAAATATACCAGGATTACTTATCATCAAATGGCAGACCCAGTGGCGCCCTTCTCGTCGCCCGTCACGAATCAAAATAGGGCCTTAAAAGGACGTCACATTGCCTTAAAAGGGCAGTTCACGTTCTCGTCGTGCAGAATCTAAAAGTCCCTATTAGCATGATATGGTCGACATTTGGGGCAAATTTGGCTCTTTTAGAAGAATCTGCACCAAAATGCCCCT
Source organism: Strongylocentrotus droebachiensis (assembly GCA_035222895.1). Lineage (NCBI taxonomy): Eukaryota > Metazoa > Echinodermata > Echinoidea > Camarodonta > Strongylocentrotidae > Strongylocentrotus > Strongylocentrotus droebachiensis. The sequence goes on from JAVYIG010001962.1 coordinate 212,573, forward strand.
ACATGTATATTGCCCTGTCATCCCAGACAAAATCGTGTTATAACTCACAGAAACAAGCGTTATCTTCATGCCAGACGTCTTACAAACAGACGAGTGATAGAAAAAATATGTTTTATGAAATTGATTCCCGCTCGGCATGCGGTATTTTTAGAACACTGTATGCTATTTTTTTTTTAAATGGATGTAGTCATAGGAACATACGAAATAAGTATATAGTAGGATACACGGATGATTTGTAAAATAAAAGTAAAAATCAGGACAATAAAAATAAAGTTTTTTTTTCCTCTCTCAGAAGGCGCAGCGCATGGTGTCTTTGATGACTATAAAATGAAAAGAAAGGTAATCACCGAATTTCCAAACTGAAGAAAACAGGTTAATTTTTTAAATGTACAAAATTCCCCCCCCCCCCCGAAAAAAAGAAGAAACAAATGTAGCAAAGTATCCGCAAAACCCCCAAATTTCTGCATTTTGCAATTGTGAAATTAGTTTCCGATGCCCCTTTTATGTGTAAAAATTAGATTTATTGGCACATACCTATTTATACCCATTGTACCTGCCAAGTCTGGACATCTACACACACACATAGCAGAAATTAAGGTCTTACGATTATTTAAAAACTGTGGACTGCTGATATTTTGTATACACTTGTAAAACAAGTGAAAATCTGACTATGCGGATTTTTATAAAGGTGATGCAAAGTCTTGGGAAATTTAGAAAATCAAATGGATAGTAATTATTTAAAATGTTGATATATTTAGATGCCCTGTAGATTCAGTTTAAGCACTAGCAAATCCAGCCCGTAAAATAATTCTGCTTTCGAGAAAATGAATTATCCAAATTTACCGGTGCTCCGGGTAAATTTCAAATGGCGGCTAAAGCCATTCCATGGTAGCTGCGGACATGAAAATCTCAGAATTTGTAGTTCTGATATATAATTTCCAAACGGCAAAAGCAAATCGGTAGATTGTAGTCAAGAAACATTGTTTTAAAGGTAATCAGTCTTGAGAGAGAGCTATACAATATACAGAGCATATTATTTACAATGTTATCACTTTAGAATTGACAAAATCGTAATGCACATTACTGATTTCTGGAGTAACCTTTAATTTATTTAGAACAGCCTACTAACTTCTTGTCTCATGATATTTGATTTTTCTTTGCTCAGTCTTTTGCTGCGCCAATTCACACGCATAAGGAACATAAGGTGTCTATATCGCATAGATAATGTAAACGCAAAGGCTACTAAACCTAAAGGCAAGCAAGAAAACGTATTATGAAGGAGCAAAGTGATTGACAGTAGACTTTCATTAACAAGATGATGTCCCAAGTAAACTGTATTATTCTTATATTACCCAATGAGAAGGGTTACTTTGAAACAGGCATGACAATGAAGTCAAGGTTGTAATCATCATAACGAAGAGAATAGCATACATTTTGCTTTTTAATAATTATTAACTTGAGTTTGATTTGATATTGACATTTGAAAAGCATGCTGTTCAGTAATCCGTGGCATTAATATGGTATCATTAGACACGGTGTGAGTTACCATTCACCGTAATATATGATTCAAGACTGCAACATGTATAACTTTGTCTCAGATTCAGAAACAAAATTCTGGATTTAGCTCATGCTGCAATGATAAATTAAAAAAGCAGATTAGACAAAAGACTTAACTCCGTTTCGTTGACATTCAGCCATGCATGAAGTCTTTCGTCTACGGCTGATTGTCAACGAAACGGAGTTAAGTCTTTAGTTAATTTTGTTTGTTGATACGGCAGGCAGCCAGTGAAAACGAATTCGTTTGCTAAAATTATGGAAATTAAAGCACTACTACAAACAGAACTTTGTCATTCCTTGCTCATTTTTCCTGATTGAGGTGTCATATAAAAGGACAGAAACTCAACTTTCTAGAAATGTGATTTTCCCTTTGAAATTCAGATGTCGTCCTCCAAATGACTTTTTGTTTTCCTCTCTTCAAATTGATTTTAATCACTCATGCGTGAAATATGCATTATATGAGTTGCATCAAATGCTAGAGGAGCATCTAAGCTTTACAAATATGTGTCATTTATCAATTGTGACCCAGCACCACAAAACCACCAAAAAGTACCAAAAAATTATTTTCCTGATTTCATCTGATTATGAAAGAAGAAGTTCTCCTCATTAAAATGGTATATTACTTGTCCAAATTGAAGCTTCCTAACCCTTTCAATTTAGTGAATGAAAAGAGCTGGTGAGGGAGGTTACTGGTATTAAATTGTGAGAAAGAGAGCTTTAAAGTTTGGGGCTATTCAAGCATGCGGAGCAAGCAAACCACAGGGAAATCAATAGAAGGGTGAATCAAAAGACCATAGCAACCACTATGAAGAGATTTTCAAATTAGGCTGAAATTTGGCCTGATGGTCAAACATAGTCTGTTCATTATGTTTCTGAGGTTTCAATGTGTGGACTTAAGTCTTTCAAAAGTTATTATGTTGTAAATGTATAGAGTTGTAATTGGACAGATTAAGTGAACTGCAACATAGTGCCGAGACACCTGCACTAGACAATGCCTATTCATGGTGGACCCGGAGTCTTTTTGTTCCCCCTTACATAACACTGCTTGTCACCTATCTTGTTTTGTATACATCTGGGCAATTATTTGTAACCACATTATGAACTTGCTTTATACTTAATTCCCATACTGTTTTCTTTCTCACAGGAGGTTCAAAGTATTTTTACTATGACTTGCTCTTTCATTTCCAGTAGCTTGCTGGCCTGATCCCCCGCAGCTAGCCCCCGCATCATCGCTTCGTTGACCGCCCGAGCTACCCGGGCATCTGCGTTGGTGCACCCCGGTACCATCCCACGGCTCTGCTCACGTACAAAACCTGGCATTGTAACGACGTTGTAGACTTTTTCGCAACTTGTCACTCTCAAATGTATAAAATATAATAATGTTCTTACTCTTGATCAACAAATTCTGGATATGTGATGTACAATCAAGCTACTCGAAGTCGTTAACGGAGAATATAAGACGAACGCAAATCTGGAACTCGGATGTGAAAGCGGATACAAACAAAATGGCGCGCCGCACTGATTGCTATAACGGACCAATCACAGCCCGCGTAGCACGACCCGTTAGCAACGACCGACCATTTCCGGACTACGATAATTTCGCTCGGGAAAAGTGATCAAATTTTGGAAGAGACCGAAGGCTGTGCGAAAAAAACTGGTCTAGAAAAACCGTTTAAAACACATCTTCTACTATGTTTTAGACTTCCAAATTTTGATACTAGGTACAGAAAAGACCACTCTTTCAGAAAATGCAAAAAAACTAAAATCTATTTTTTTCACCTAAATTGACATTTTAGCTGACTACGGAGAATCGCTGGTTGCGACTTTTTGTTGGTTTTGTGGTGCCGGGTCACAATTATAATTGTGATTAAGTTACGATAAAACATTGATAATTCTCGGTTTCGTTTTTTCTGGGATGCACTGTATAATGTATGTTTCTTGGTAAAAATGTGATTGCTTTTTATATGAACGGCCATGCTGAAGAACATCCATTAGCTGAAGTATGCCACCGTGCTAAAATAAAATAAACAAACAAACACACAAACAAACATAGTATTATACGAATTCGTATGAGGCGGCCAAAAAAGTATAAAACGTGAAATCCTGGCAAAAGAGTACAATGAGGGAGGTTACAAGATGAAGTGTATTACATAGATTCTTGAAGTTCAAAAAATAAATGGGTTACAAGACTATTCACATCAACTTATATAGGTTTGAGAACATATAATCAGAATAATTGTCTCTAGTTGGCGGATAATATATTGTTTATTGTAATTTTCATATGAAATATTTAAACATTGAAGTATCAAACTGGTTCAGGGAAATTTTAGAAACATGAAATCTTTTGAATAGAAAATTCGATATTGCTAACCAACGAATTTGGAATAACAAAACAATCATATCAAACGGAAAAATCTATATTTATTGCAGATATGTTACATGAATTTGGACGTCCACTGCAGCAGCAGTGATGGAAAGGCTGTAAATAAAAGGTACTAAAATCACTGAGTATTTTGTATTATTAGAATGTTATAAAAAGATACCAGGAGCATGGAAGCATTTCTTTTTGCAGCAAAACTATCACCACCTCGTTGAAGATCTAAGAGATTGTCCTTCTGTTTTCTGTGATTCCGAATTAAAAGAAATCTATAAGAGAATGACGAAGCAAGTTTATGGTAATTTTTAAGACTTAATAGCCCAGAAATCTCTAAAGTATGACTCGATTCAATTAGCTGTATAATTACGAATATAATACATTTTAGCGAACTTCTCGAAAGTAGCTAAAAAAGGTTATTCCCCATCTGAACGAAGAAGTGTGAACCGAGCCGTAGACCACACGCCGCGTGGTCAAGGGAGGGGGGTCGTGAAAGTTTTGGCGTCAGCAATAAAACCAGAAAGGTTCGCGCCATACATCGCGTGCTCTCGGCTCGCTTCATTCTTTCTATGGTCTTCATGAGAGATGGTCAGATTCGTGAACAAACTTTTTAGAGAAATTTGAACAACTTTTTAGAGAAATACACCATCTTCGCCCAGTGTTACATTTACACGGAGTTTGTCAGTTTATCACAACGAAGTGGGACATATTTTCACTTATTTTTTTTGCTATTCGTATTTTCCATTGGGCGTATTTTGCTGGTGTGTTATAACTTGTGTGCATCTCGTGGAAGTCGACGCATCGCCAACCATGCCCAAATCCAGGCAGAGGCCAGCAAGCCGTGTGAGGCGGAGTGCCGTAGTGGCACAGTTTGATGCTCCTCAGCTATCCGGTGCAGCTAGTGGCCGCAGGAGAGGACGCAGGAGAGGACGACCACGCGGATCCACGAAGTCGAAGCCTATTGAGGTGATGGGTGTCGGCGATGGGAGTGCGGGCAGAGGCCGTCAACCTGGGGTCCGTACCGACGGGGAAGGCAGAATTCTACCCGGTGAGTCGTGGCCGCTGTGTTTAGAAAACGCGCAATTGAAAGGTCGGGAGGAAATGGGCGCGATTGAGCCGTTTTCCGCCCCTCCAGCGGAGGCTTCTTCCCCTCCTGTTTTAAATACCACTCCCCATCTCTCCCAGCCAGGCCTGCCCTACATGCGGCAAGGCATTAGTGAGGAGCTAGGCTCCACCGTCCCCCAAGCTTTGCGCGAGCGAATTTGGAAGGGGGAATTTATCGAGCCGGGGCATATGCTCAAAGAAGGGTACCACACGTCAAGTGATCTTACACTTGCCTTTGACCAGTCGAACGGGGGGTTTCACCTCCGCCCTCAATCTCGTCCAATTTTAATCCGCTCGATTGAGCAGTGGACGAGCGCGATGTTGACCTTTGTGTCAATTTACACACATAGGCATGGCTCGCGGTCGCGAGAGCTGCTTAAGTACATGAACATAGTGAGGACGGCTGCGGCGTCTAACTACAATTGGCGCGAGTACGACATTCAGTTTCGGTTGCGCCAAGCCACTCGGCCTGAAGCGTCGTGGGGTTCAGTCGACACGGAGCTCTGGTTGCTAGTGGCAACGGCGCAGCCCTATATAAGGGTCGACCCGAAGTGATCACGTTTGTTATTGGGCGCGGTTTAATACGCAAACTATGTCTACCAAGGCAGCTCACTTTTAATTGCGAATGTCTTATCAGAAACCAAGGTTTTGAGTGTTCATACCCCCCTTTTTTATTTAAAAGCAGACAGTTATAGTTCGTAGGCTGAGCAATCGATGTTTCCTGTGACCTCGCCCCCCCCCTGCTTCTTCCCTATTGCTAACTTTTTCAGATGTTTTTTAGTTTTTTAAAAGGGGACAAAGAGTCGTCTATTATTTAATAGGCTAGGGAAATGTAACGTAATATATCTCATTGTGTTGGAAGTTTGGAACCCAAAATGCTGGCCGTTTGTTTCTTGTTTTCTTGCCCCTTTTTGCAGCCTCTTCACTCACACACACCGCTGGATTGCGTACCGAGCCTCATGTATGGGTAGTAGGAGACTCAATGGTGCACTGGGCAGATTTTCCTGCGACAAAACGGCGGGAAGGAAACCTCGGCCTCCCAGTTCGAGTCACGTGGAGTGGGGCTTCGTCTGCACTATGAACATTACGGACAAAGAGAGCGGACAAAATATACAGTTCCTCAGGTAGACAAAAGAACATCCCTTCACTGCTATTATGTAAAAAGATGAATATGCATGTGACACCTGTTCTACACATTTTTACATAATAGCAGTGAAGGGATGTTCCTTTGTCTACCTGAGGAACTGTATATTTTGTCCGCTTTCATTGTCAGTCATGTTCATAGTGCTGATGGGGGCGAGGGATTACGTCAGCGACTTTCCCCACGCAGTAGACTCGCCCACGCAAGCGACAGTTCTACCATGAGTTGGCGCAGACCATGCACCGACCCTCTACGCAATGTCTACGCCAGCGGCTAAAACGATTACGGGGTTCGGACATTCTCCTTCGAGTATCGTATGATTATGGCATGGATCTAGTAGGTCCATGATTATAGGCTATTACATAAAATCGCCATGTCCTGCTTTCCCGTACAGAAGGATAGCTTCGTTAGTTATTCTTATTTTTGGCTTTTACGTCGATTAACATTGAGATGTAATGTTTAAATAGGGTTAATTATAACAAATCAATGTTATCTTCTCGTGTGCAGTATTAACGATTAAGGTTATTAAGATTAGAGTTACTGTATCTTCTTGGCGACTTTAGATGATATTTAGGCCAATATAATCTGTTTTCTTTTGCTTCTTAGTCTACCATATTATGAGGTGTTAACTTCCGTACATGGATAATAATGCACACAGCGTATTAATTGGATTGCTGATATAATAAACTTGCCTTCAGCCGTTAACAGTAGTGCAGTTAACTCACTATGATCAGACCCTTGATTGATCAGACTTATCTTAGAGGAAAGTTTACATACGTGGAAGCATAGAGGTGACCTGTATTAACACCAAGTAACGCGATATATATGGCGGCGAGTTGCGTCACACCTCGTTTGGCGGCATTCTTGCGAATTTGGACGCCTATAATCGCTTATACAAGAAATATATTGTTGTGGTAATGTAAATCTAGAGCAAGCGGTCTGTTAGGAAGGGGAGACAAAATTTGATGTTATTAGAGGATTGTTTTATTGCCGTATTTATACAATTTTACGAGCCTGACTTGTCCGTAAGCTGGGGATACGATCAGTATTGCCCAGGTTCTTAAGCGGGAAGTCGTTTGTGCTCACCACGTTTTTGGTTGGGGAATGGGGGGGTGAGCGGGTTCCTGTCCGTTGAAGCTGAGATTGCCTGGCTTATGCCATGTGTAACGCTCAGGGTGTCCGGCTGGAAGTCATCTTCGCTCACCCGTGCCTCTTGTCTGTGCAAAAAGCCAGCAAGAGATGGGGGAAGCCCGTTCGCATGGCCAGGCGAATGGACGAATTGTTACGGCTAGTCAAGAGATATTACTTTGTCGCCCGGCCGGGCCCCCTATTGGTTCCTTACAGATCGCTCTCGACATATTATAATGCTCGAAGTAATGATTTGCATTCATTGTTGTTTGTTATGTTTTCACTATAATTTTTGCTGACCAGTTTGATTGAAACGAGTTAATTATGGTAATCAGCTCTCAATAAAGACCATGGTCAATCACACATACAAAATACAAATTTGTTGCCTTCTTCATTTGACTCAGAGTGGGAATAACTCAGAATTACGCACTTTAACGTTTTGAATAATCAAATACCAACTAATTAATGGCCGGCACATATAGAAAGGAAACATATTTTACCGTGCCTTTTTTGGCAATGCGACACCCGATATAAATGATCATTTATCTCTTAAATGTCCTAAGCCTTTCCGATTACGCTACGCAGAAGAGTAACGGATTTTAATCCCGATTATTTTCTTTCAGGTAAAACCATTTTATTTGGAATTCCTGAATCAAAAAGTCAAGCAACCTAATTAAAGCTTTTAATGTCCTTACTTTACTCGGTTAACGGTTCATTTTACGTTGTAAATAACAATAGATTACGCCTAGTTTGAAACAGTGTAATAATTGTATGTTGTCTTATAAAGTCATTGAAGAAGAATTTGCATCAACAACAAATGTTAATACATGTAACGCATATTTTTGTTAATCATTGTGTTTTCTAATCAATACAATCTATCAAGATTTAAAAAAATAAAAATAAAGCAACCTTCTTTTGTTTAATAATTGACCAAAATAAATATATTTCTGTTTCCAGAAGGAAATTGCCCAAAGGGTGCGCCTGTCGAATGGACATCACAAGAACCAGCGCAAGGAATCGCTCATGGCCAGAAATCCTATTGCACAGTCTTGGTTGTTTCGTAAGTATTATAACAAGCTGTAGACCAATTTTAATGAAATCATTGTACATTGAGACTGTAAATTTATTGTTACTTCCCCAGAAACGTTTAATTTCTACTTAATAATACTATGTTATTACTACTTCATATAACATACTATATTTCAAGGCGAATTTGAAAAATATGAACGATTCAGTTCTAAGACATAAAAAAGGCGATACTTATTTTTACTGCAGCTTGTGATAGAGACGACAGCGCCCTCTTTTCTTTTTTGAATACTCTCAAATTTTGGATATACACATTTTACAGACTGCATTATTTATGTTTCATCTTTACAACAGTGGTGGCCAATAGACTCATTTTAGGTTCATTAATATATTCGAATGCATGGATATTTCTTTCCTGGGGATCTACCGTGTGAGTCAAAAAAAGTTTACACCTAGAAAATTGCTAATTATAATACAAATCATCTATGAACAGTAAATTGTGATTTCTATTTAAAATATGAATATTCCTTACTTAACAATAATTCCAAAAATAATAACAATGGCGAATCTATTATACTTGTACCATCAATTTGTTTGCAAGTATGGAGTATGTATTAAGTTATGATATATTTTACTGTGTATAAGTTGTACTTGTCTATATCTAAGTTGTAGAACTTTCAATGTAATTTAGCTTTCGCGCTACCATTTTGCAGTTGTTCTAATAAAACCATTCTACTACTATGAAAGAGTGTTGTATCCCAAATCAAGGTCTGTTTTTACTCGCCGTACGGGCCCCGGAGTGTATATGTGAAAGCACTCCGGAGCCCGTACGTCGTGTAAAAACATACACGTTGGGGGCATTCGGCCGTACGAGCGCCGTGGTGCTGAGTTGGCTGCTCCCAATTCTTCCGGCGTTTTCATCTGACCGTTAGGACCCCTGTGACATCGTACGGGTCCCTTGCGTGCTCGGACAGTGGCCGTGGGGCCACTCCTCACGATTTGTTCTGTCAATTACCAATGTACGTCGCAGTTTTAAATACAGGAGGTGCGGATGTCGGAGGACACATAGTTCAGTAAACCGAACGGCACCCAGCCGGGAGCCTTCAGGACCCAGGCCGGACCCCGAGAGCCATGGGTGCACTTGTTCTTTGGAAGGATTTACCGGCCGGTATTCTTGAATTTCCTCTCAGCTAATTTTCACCGGGCACCTTCCGGGCGCGATTTTTTTGTTCCGTACCATTAACGCGTCACATCGGCTAGTTTTATTCCGCAGAGCGACTTAGTCAAAGACCACTCTCGAAACCGTATTATGGTCCCCCTCACTGTACTCTGTGTGTGTGTGTGTTCGTGTGTCGTGTGTGTGTGTGTGTGTGTGTTCGGAAAGGGCGCACCTTTTAATGTGTACATGTGTTATATGTGATTGTTGTTGGTGTCATGTGACACTGTCATGTGACTGTGTAACGTAGTCGCCCCTTTAATAGCAGACGACGTTTCACATGTTTATTTTACAGACTCTCTGCGGGTTTGTTGTGGGCTAATCAGAGGTCCGAATTTAGTAATCTATGCCTCTAATTAAGGCTCTTAGTGACACTAGTACAATACTGTATATATAAACCTATATAGTTTTGGTTCATTTGATTTAGGCCTATTTGATCTGATTGACAAGGTTAATAGTCTACTAGATGTAATGAGCAAAATATAAATATGACGTGAATAGTGTACTATATAGTCAATCATTACGTCATAGAAGAGGAGAGCGCTTCCATGAAGTAAATGTATAATTTGTGTTAACTTGCATTATTTGTTGTGCTATAATTATGCTGTTAATTTTATTATACATCAGCGGCGGATCCGGGATTTGAAAATAGGGGGCCACAGTCAGCAAATCCTAAAAATGGGAGAGGGGCAGCCGGATTCTTAAAATGCACCCTCTTTCCTAGATTCGCCACTGATACATTGTACAGTTGTATCTTATTAATTGGTAACAAAATACTATCATATCATATGGACTTTTGATAGATTAAATGCATATGTTTATTACCTTCTGTTGAAGCCGGAACCCTGGAGAAAACTCTTAATCAAGTTTATTTTAATTGATTAAATTGATTATATAAAAAGGCCTTTTTAAACACGAAGGATGTGCATTATTCGAATAGAGGGGAATAGCTCTGACATACTGCTATTCCACCTCCTGGAACTGGACTGCTCAGTCCAAATTAGCTGTAATATATGAATACTTTGGTTGCTCCTAATATTATTATTATTATTTAAAAAAAATAATATGATATTCACATTAATTTCACCATCCGTCGATGTCAGCACCACCACCATCATTACATTCATCATGTTAACCACCATCACCACTATAATCCATCAGTCTCACAAACACTACTATTGCTGCCATCATCACTTTGTGGCATAATACAAACATGGTCACCCCCACCCCATACATTGCCCATCATCTCGATTGTAAATCAATGCTTTAAAGTGCTATGAAGAGAAACAATTGTACATTAACAGTGGTGTTCTCTTTTCTTTTGTGTGAACCAAAATCTTGGTTTACAATCCTAAACAATATATTACAATTTTTCCAACAACATCAACAGACGCAGAATATCCACAAAATTCCAATTAGCTTCAATGTTATTTTTCAACACTCTTCTATCATATATAATTGAATCAACTTCTTGGCTCCAATACACTTCGGGGTCATCACCAAAGGGCCTTCATATACCCTCTCCCAAGACTCTCCAACGTGTCTATAAAATTTTAGAATTATGAGTGTGTGAGGTATTGTGAATTGAGATTTTAAAGCGCGTTCACTGATCACACAACATAACTCTTTTTTTTATTTAGCTACGAGGAAGCAAGGTTGCACTGACAATGAAATACATGATCAAAAGTACTGCCTTTCGTTATCTTTATTGGGTACTGATGTTGCAATTAAAACAATTTCAATGTGTAGTCATGCAATTAAACAAATAAATGATTCAATCAGAATCACGTGAATGAGAATTAAAGATATTGGACGTAGTTACATTGAATGGTCATGGATGAGAATGAACATGAATAAAAGTGAATGAATATAGCTTACGACAATGATAGAAATGATGCCGAAAGTCAAATGAAGATGATGACGGATGAAACAAATAAAGGGGCTCACGCGATTATGATGCGGATGCTTGAAGGCGGAGAGGCAGGTTCGTTGTCGTGGCTGAAAAACCGTGAAGGATCTCTACGCTAACTCTCGTGCTGATGGTGATGGTGATCAGGCGCGGCGGGAGGAGTTTGGGATTGGAGGGGGGGGGGGGGGGGGGGGGCAAACATTCCAGGGGGCTCACCTTCCAGGGGCAGTGACGTTATGAGAAGAAAAAAAACGTTCGGAATGTGGGGGGGGGGGGGGGGGGGCAGACAAAAATCTGCAACACCACTAGTCTTACACGTTACAAGCCTGCCCCCCCCCCCCACTCAGTGTTATTTAGGGTACGCATATGCGTGTTCCCTCCTTTTGAAATCACCCCTAAGTCCGGTGTGTAAAGCTCAGGGGTTTTAGGTATTTAATTACAGATGAGCATCCAGGGGACCACCTTAGGGCCCTTGGTGGGTCCGGGGGTGAAGCCCCCATAAGCTCTGGGGTTTTAGGCATTTAATAACGGTCAGATGAGCACTTTTGTATACCTTATTTGTGACATTGGCAGGTCACTTATTTTTTTCTCTCCCTCTTTCTTTCTTTTAATCTTTAACATACTTTTTCAAAAAGTGAGGGGGGGGGGGGGGGGGGGGGGGCTCGAGCCCAGCCACTTTGCAGACCATGACGTAAAGGCCTCTAAATAAGTGTATTTTTCGCCCGACTGTAATTTGGGAATTTCTTATTTTCCAACAAACGCTAAAAAAAAGGTATGACTTACAACAAAATGGAGAAAAGTACCGGAAAATCATGTCATAACAGCATCATTTGTAAATCACTGGTATCGAATACAAAATCCCCCCCCCCACCATTAGTACCCCAGCGTTTATGGTCTCATGTCTTCTCACCCCTGTAACAAAAAAACAGACACGCTTTACCATTCTCGCACAATATGTCCACGATATGCGCGTATCGCTTTTATAATGACCTCCATTGATAAATACCGTATAGGTGGCATGCGCAATGTTTATGAAATTTAATTCCTGTGAAGTTGAGATACGCTTGATTTATTAAACTTACGTAAATCTTCATAATACCAAATGAGCAGCCATATTGAAGATCTGTCGCTTATTCTATGTATTTGTCATAAGGGGTAAGACTGCAACACAAGTCATTCAACTTTCCGCTGGTTTACAGCTAGTTGTCGCTGGTTTACAACAAGTTGTCGCAGCACAACAGCGACAAATCTTTGTGAAACATAAATTTTTCGCTGGAAAAGAAATTGTCGCTGAAATCGAAATTTGTCGCTGAAATGCCACTTGATGCTGCGACAAGTTCTTTATGAAACGCCCCCCCCCCCTCAGAACTCAACATTAGCTTTAAACAGGGGCGGCCGAGCGTCTTCCAAAGTGGGGGGGGGGGGCACCAACAAAAAAGGGCACTTTCTGGAACAAAAGGCACCTACATTGGGAAATCTCAAAGCGAAAATATACCATTTTTTAGACATTGGTTTATACCCCTATATTGTGATTACATTTTCAGGGATGATTTCATTATTTAAAAGTTTCTCTTCATAAATCATAAGAGATATCGCTTAAGCATCATACTGTACAGTTGGGTGTGATGTCTGAATATGCATTAACGAGCGAGCGAAGCGAGCGAGACAAAATTTAAAGATATGTGAGGTCGCAGTGCGAAAAATTACAGCTTATAAAGAGGAAAAAAGCCAATCGTGATGGGGTTACAGGCACATTCTCATAACGGAAGACTGAAAAGACCTTTGATAAGTAACATAATTATATCATCTTTAAATGCGAGCGAGCGCAGCGAGCGAATTTTGGGGGAAAATTGCTCTTAGTAGCCTTACATAAGGGGCACGTCTAATGATTACATGAAAAGGGGGCAATTATCGAAAGGGATAAGACACTTATTAGAAAAGAAAAGGAGCACGTGTCAAAGTACAAAGGATAATTATAAGAGGTGAAAATGAGGCAATTTTACACCTGAAAAGAGGCACTCACCAGTGATGAAAAAGAGGCGTTTACGAAAATGGGAAATAGGCATTGTTGACGGAAAAGGGGCGCCTATCAGATTTTGATAGGGGCATTTATAAGAGGTGAAAAGGGGATAGGTCCCTTATTAGAAAGAAAGGGGCACGTATCATTATTAAAAGGGATATTATCAGAGGTGAAAAGGGACACTGACCAGATATGAAAAGGGGCACTTATGAAAATGTAAAAGGGGCACTTATAATAAAGGAAAATGTGCATTTGTTGAATGAGAAGGGGCACCGTTCAGATTTTTAAAAGGGGTAGTTATGAGAAGGGGAAGGAGCTCTCTCTTTTTAATGGGGGCACTTATTGTATTGTATTTATTAACATTTATTTCCTTCTCAACAGTACAGTATGAAACACAATGTATATATACATGATACATGTAACAATTATTTCAACATAGAGTATACAGTAAATAATTCAGATACGGAAGGAGGCGAAAACCTTATCATAAGAAAAAGGGGCACTTATTAGAAAATAAAAGAGGCACATGTTAAAATGAAAGGTAGGGCAATAATCAGGGGGTGAAGGGGGCACTTATCAAAAGTGAAAAGGGGCACTTCTCGTGCCTGAAAAGAGGCACTTACTAGAGATTAAAAACGGCACTTATTCAAGATAATTTCGAGATTTATGAGAATGGAAAATGGACACTTATTGCAAAGGAAAATGGGAACATGCCGAAGGAAAAGGGGCACGTGTCAAAAATAAAAATGGCACTCGTCAGAGGTGAAAAGGGGGAAGGGGCACATTTAGTAAGTAATAGGGGCACTTGTCAAAGTAAAAGGTGCACTTTTCCTATGTAAAAGGGGCACTACTTACAAAATAAAAGGGGCACTTTTCCTATGTAAAAAGGGGCACTTTGGGGGTATCTGAAAAAGTGGGGGGGGGGGGGGGTGGCACTGTGCCCCCCTACCCCCCCCCCCCTGGAGAACCGCCTCTGGCTTTAAATTTAATGGAGGAAAATATACATTTACAAAATATTTTAGAATAGGGCAAATAGGAGGGAATCTCGCAAGATACGTCACAGAGTTGCCAATTACCGTTTGATTGGAGGAACTTTCCTGAAGTCATAAATTTCTTATTTTCTGATTTGCAATTGTTTATGAACTTTTCAGAAGCCTTTTACACTATTGACCATATTAATCTACTCATATGTGTTCTTGTTTTTAACAATTGGTTTCAAAAGGAATCAAGTAATATTTATCAGTATTTTATGGTCGAAAGTGTCTAATTCCAATGTAAACTTATGAAATATGTGATTCCGCAGGGCTCCGTACTCGGCTACTATCGTTTTTCATCTTTACATACATGTTATGATATACAACTTTTATACTATTCGGTTGTCCATTATTAATTATGCTGATAACTGTAATGTTGCGCCATAAATTAGATAAGAGAAGTTACCAAACTTCCGTCGTTGTTACCTGCCCACAAACTTCTCCAGCTCGTCCACCCTTGAGAGTCTCCCATAACCCCTGCCACTTATATATCTGAAAAGCTCCCGGCCCGGACGGCATCCCGTCAAAGATCATCACAGATTCCGCTTATGAATTGACCAGCTTCCTAACGGACATTGTTAATGCCTTCAGACAGACCACCGTACCGAATCGTTATAAACGCGCGGTCATATTTACAATACCTAAAACCCTGAATCCGACGATTGAGGATTGCAACCGCCGACCATTTCTCAAGAATAATTAAGAAGTGCATCGGTCGCTGGCTAATTAATGACAATAACAGTTCCATTGACGCATCCCAATTTTGGAAAAGAAACAACTCTGTCGACGTGAATAGCCACCGACTTTATTCGTACAAAAATAACAGAATTGATCATCACATTGTAATAATTAACTTACTCAAGATGATCATCCAATAACAATCAGCACCTGGATATGCAGCTTTCTATCGGATCCCGAGCCATTCGGGAGGTATATGACAGCTTACTTTGAGTGGACAAAACTTACGGCAGTGGCTCCACAAGAGACCCGCCTCGACCAATATGCAATTTTCATAATGTAAACAAGTTTAATTCATAAGTCTTTGCGAAGTTCCTCGATACATTTGTTTTTATTCACCTGATAAGTATAATAGTATTTCAATAGTAAGAATGCAAACTGCATACAAGCTAGGTAGGGTAATCAATAATATGTGACCAACATGACAGCAACTAATGTATGCAGTTTGGATTCTGTCTATTGAAATACTATTATTCTTATTAAGTAAATGAAATAGTTTTTGTCTATTTTCTCTAACTATGATGTATTACTTTTGTCATGTATCCCCTTTTCCCCTCTTTATGTCTCTTTCCGTACTCACGGAATGAAAACCTGGACTCAAATTGAATACAAAGAAGGCATTTATGTCAGAGTGCATTGTTTTGTCTATAAGAAGTGCTGACATATTATTAAATATTATTTACAGATTTCTAAAAACATCATTCACTATGCTGCTTGTAAGTGTCGGCTTGCATGGTGATGTAGATATACAGTAGGCTTGCGGGTGCACCATATGAGAGAGAGAGTGAGGATTGAGGAGTCCTGAAAAGGATTCTGACTCAGTAATCTTTCTCGGGGGTGTGTAGAATAGGACTGTTTGTTATCTTTCTTAGCATATAGTTCTAAGGAGTTCTAGTTTGACCCGTACAGCTCTCCGAGAAGGCACATTTTCAAACGACGATATCTCCTTCATTTTATCACTTTTTTGCGCTCTGTTTTTTGCAAAATCATACTAAATATCTGGATTAACTTAATATTTAAGAACATTTATTATACGAATCCTGTAAACAATTAAAGTTAATGAAATAGTTTTTGTCTATTTTCTCTAACTATGATGTATACCTTTTGTCATGTATCCCCTTTTCCACTCTTTATGTCTCTTTCCGTACTCCCTTTAATACCAAACTCCTTTCTTGCCTAATCATCTATTTCTTATTAATTTCACTATAGCTTTACGTGAGTTCGTGTGTCTAGTATGCTTGTGTTGTAAATGTGATTGATGTGCATATATGTGCTGTATTTCTCAATCTTATGTATTTAATTTGCTCTACTATAATTTTGTTTAAATTCCTATAATTCTATGTAATATTGATGTTCATCACTTTGTAAAAACAACGAACCTATCCACAGGAGCTAAGTTCTGAAGGGCATCCCACCATTTGCTATGTCGATATCTTGCACTTGAATTAACATTCTTTTAACTCTTATCCTGCCACAGGGCTAATCCCCACGTCCCAAGCCCTAATCCCCCTGTGCCAGGTTGTTTTGGAGATAATTCTATTAACGCAATGGTTCTATGAATAGCGCGTGCAAAACACTAGGCACAGTCCAATGGGCATGAACAATAACTGCTATTATATTTGCGTGCAATCATGCAAGAAGCAGAGGAGCGATAGCTTGCTAAGGTGTAATGGCACCTTAACAATAGCGTGCAGGCAGCCTTATGGCACGCTATGAGTTAAAATAGAAAATGAATTCGAATTGAATTAATTAGTTTACGTTTTTTTACCATAATCATTTTCTCTTTTAACAGTTTTGCTTTCTATCGTCTTTTTAGAGCCCATCATGGCAGTCAGGTAGCAGATTATAACAGTTTCATCAAGTGCCTGCGCAGATGGCAAGGTAACTATATATGTCTACGCTAAAAAATAATTTGTCTATGCCATTTCCAAAGGTGGTTCTGTTTGTGTAAAGTAATGCTTGCATTTCCATAATTTAATTAAACGAGTTCGTGTTCACTGGTTAAAGCTATGGTCACATCACCTAAAAGTAGCCTGCTCGGCGGCAAGGCGGCGAGTTTTTAGCCAATTTAGTCCATGCACCATTTGTTTTTAGGGCATCGCTCGCTCGCTGCTGAAGTTTTAAGCTATGGTCACATTACCTAAAAGTAGCCTGCTAGGCGGCCGGGCGGCAAGTTTTGAGCCAATTTCGCCCAGGCACTGAGCGGCGGCCCTCCGGGCACCGCTTCTTTTTAGGGCATCGCTCGGTCGCTGCTGAAGTTTTAGCGCGGAGTTAAAATTCGGGCGGCGCCTGTTAACTTTCACTCGCCGCTCAAAGTATGCTTGGTGCCCGGACGGTCGCTGTCCGGGCACCGACCTAATCGAGCGTTCGCCGTCGAGCGATTTAGGTCAAAAATCGAAGCCGCTAAGTCAAAGACTGCTGAGTGTTCGCCGCCCGGTCGCCGTCCTTTGACCTAGCAGCTTTGATTTTGACCTAAATCGCTCGACAGCGAACGCTCGATTAGGTCGGTGTCCGGGCGGCGAACGCCAGCGCACCGAGCGTATTTTGGCGCCCCACCGATCACCGGCCGGCTGCCGGACAATTTCCTTAAAGTAAGCAGGTGGCCGGTGGGAGACCGCTCGGGTATCAATGGGGCATCGGTCGGTCACTGATGGGACGCCTCCCAGAGAAGCTCTCTGTTTTCGCTCAGTTTTGACCAAAAATTGACCGACGACCAACGGGAAATCGGCAGGGCACCGCTCAGGCATCGCTTGGGCTTTACAGCCTGCTCGACTTCTCCACAAAATCGTTGGGCGATGCCTAAATTCCATGAAATGAAATCCTGGACTAAAATTGAATACAAAGAATGCATTTATGTCAGGGTGCATTTTCTCTAACTATGATGTATTACTTTTGTCATGTATCCCCTTTTACCCTCTTTATGTCTCTTTCCGTACTCACGGAATGAAATCCTGGACTCAAATTGAATACAAAGAAGGCATATATGTCAGAGTGCATTGTTTTGTCTATAAGAAGTGCTGACATATTATTAAATATTATTTACAGATTTCTAAAAACATCATTCACTATGCTGCTTGTTAGTGTCGGCTTGCATGGTGATGTAGAAATACAGTAGGCTTGCGGGTGCACCATGTGAGAGAGAGAGAGAGAGATGATTGAGTTTCCATAAATAAAAAAAAAACAGAAAATGCAATAAATTTTCAATAATTTATTGCATTCTACCCCGGTCCCCAACAAAACAAAATCTTCTGTGTGCCCATGCCTTGAGCCATAGTGCATGGTCGTCCAGAAGATTTGTTTATGTTGGGGACCTGGGTAAAATGCAAAAAAATATTGAAGATTTATTGCATTTTTTATTTTTTTATTTATGGAAACTGCCCCCTTCCCTAGCCCCCGCTGCGTACAGTCATGGTTCAGTGACAAAGCAATGGCCTCGTAACTGTGAGGCCTCAGGATCAACACCGTGTCGATGTGCTATATTAGTGCCCTTTTGTGGGGCATTAATCCTCATTACTGTCATTTATGACTTAAGGGCATAGGTCCCCTAGTTGATAAGCATAGTAGCATATACATGCTTTAGCAGTCACGCAAAACACACATTGGCGAATTATTATTCAATAAAATCTGAAAATGTATACTATTATCTAGATCTAGTATTTTTAAATTATTTTTAAAATAATTCCATAAATTGGGATAAAAAAAAAATATTCCACCTTTATGAGCGACAGTGTATATATACGAAGTAAATAAGACAACCGTATATGAGACAAGAATAAATTGAATTTTCGCTCATACGGCTTCATCAGGAATTGATGAATTTATTCAATTTGTTCAATCAACAGCATCATAGAAATGCAAAGACGCAGCGTCAAAAAGCAACGAGCTAAATTTTAAGCGCGAAGCGCAAAAGTAGCAATCTGCAATGCACATCAGACAATCCTGGACAGTGTAAACATAGATGAACTCTGTGACGATTTCGTGATGAGATCGGAGACAAGTGGAAAGATTTTCGGACATTAGTATGACTTATAAAATAGTTCACTAGTTGTTATGTTGTTTCCTTTCAACATTTTAAAAATTCACGTCATTGTATCTTTATTTTTATTTTGTTCACTCATTTTGTTTCCTGATATTTCCTAAAACATTTTTCATTTTTGGAGAAAGATTATTATGTCACACCATATTTGTGACACAACTTATTTTCAGTGGGGAAACTGAATTCAGACAAGGATAAAAGGATTAATATAGAGAATCGTCTTCTTTCTCTAATAATTTAGTGAAAAGGGCAAAGCTGTTAGGGGGCAACTGAATTCAGACGTGGATTAAGAGTAATAATCAAATGAAACGTCAAAGTACACGATACAACGAATCGTCTTCTTTTACTAATAATTTAATGAAACGTAAAAGCTTCCGCGCTTCGCGCAGGAATGGGCGAAAATGAATTCAGACAAGGATTAAGAGTCGGGAATGGTAATTAGAATCGTCTTCTTTCTTTAATAATCTAATGAAACGTCAGAGCTCGCGCGCTATGCGCGGGGGAAGGGGAACTTGATTAAAACATTAAGGATTAAGAGTCGAGAATGGTACATCGAATCGTCTTCTTTCTTTAATAATCTAATGAAACGTCAGAGCTTCCGTGCTTCGCGGGGGGGGGGCTCCCCCTCCCTGCACCCAACCCCCTAGGGACCGCGCTTCGCGTGCTCACTACCGCCCCCCAAAATGAAATCCTGGCTACGCGCTTGGGAGGGGCGCAACTTGCCACACGCTTCTACCTCTTGGTTGCTTGATCCATTGCCGAAAATATTTTGGCACCTATCATCCCCCCCCCCCCCAACCACGGATACAAATCGACACCCTTGGCAATCCCCATTGTCTTCGTGCGAATCTAAAAGTCCCTATTGGCTCAGTGGTAGCCCTGCTTAACGCTGATCATGTAGAGATTAAGTCGCTGACTAAAATCAAGTCCATTCTGTTATAACTAGTTGTCAAAAACGAGACGTAGAGGTGTTAAAGGTAATACAAAGTTTTGGTATGGGGTCATGGATTTTGTTCAAAATTAATGAACATATTTGAAGCATATGCGATCCTACAATATTCAGTGATTGTTGTCGCGATTGAAATCGAGTCTAAAGTTATAAAATTGTAAACAATAGACTCTTCATGTTGTATAGCTCCCTCTCAAGGTCACGATATTGATAAAGCTATACAACAAGTGTCTTGACTAAAATCGATCGATTAGCTATTCCCGTTTTGAAATTATATATCACAACTACATATTCTGAGATTGTCATAATCGCAGATACCATTGTAAGGCCGTAGGAGCTATTTGAAATGTATCACAATTTACCGGGAGCACCGGTAAATTTTTATATTCAATTTTTCTCGAAAGCATAAGCGTTTTAGGGGCTAAATGTTCTAGTGCTTATAATACATCTACAGGTGCTTTTAAATATATCAAAATTGTAAAGAATCACTACCCACCCAGTTTTCACATTTTCAAAAAAACTTTGTATTACCTTTAACCATTATTTGCCATTTAATCTAGACTCCCTTTAAGGCCAGAATTAAACGATGTTTTTATCAGAATATTAAATGTCAACCCTTCAGTCTTCATCATAATATCTCGTTTTCATTCGAATCATCATCATCATCGTCATCATCCTCATGTGAACTGTCACTATTTTCATACAATTTGTATTTTCAATTAAAGGGTGACTAAAATATGTTGATGTTGAATAATGAATACATCACATATCTTTTGACTGTTTGATTTTCATTTGTGTTTTATATTATAGTATTAATGACTGCTTTGAGAGAAATAGTTGTTTTTATACGCTCAAGGGAAGGTTAGAATTGTGCTATTACCCGAGGCGTGCCGAGGGGAATAGCCCAATTGTAACCTTCCCGAGAGCGTATAAAAACAATTATATACCTCACTTAAGAAATCCAGCCATCTGATTGGTCGAATTGCATTCATAAACTTCAACTGTTCCTGTAAAATTCCCGGTAACCATGCTTAAAACATTTCAATATTTTTAATAACCATGGTTATTAAAAAAATAGGTCAGTCTCCATGGTTACCCCATAGGTTTACATGTTAAAAAATGGTTTGAGCGATGGAGGATACCATACGTGTGCGAAAAATTGGTCGGCAATTTCAATACAATTGAATCTCGATCGATCTTACCGACAATTTTATCTTGCATTGTTGACATGAAGACGAAAATAAACTCTCAAAAACAAAAAAACAACATCTGCCGATAGATCTTGATCTAAGTTCGTGCCAATATGCATTGCAAAAGTAAAAGAAGGGTCCGTTTCATGGAGCTTTTGCGAAGCATCCCTCACGCGGAGCCGTTTTCAATCCATTTTAATGTATATATTGGAGAAAACTGCCTAGCATGTTAA
The DNA here is from genome assembly GCA_035222895.1 of Strongylocentrotus droebachiensis. Lineage (NCBI taxonomy): Eukaryota > Metazoa > Echinodermata > Echinoidea > Camarodonta > Strongylocentrotidae > Strongylocentrotus > Strongylocentrotus droebachiensis. The sequence continues at coordinate 234,228 of JAVYIG010001962.1, forward strand.
CGGCGCGCGATAGCCGATTGGTCTAAGCGTTGGTTTTCGATACACCTCTTGTTGTACGCAAGAGTTCGAATCCCGTCTTCGACAAAAATGAAAATTATTTTTTATTTTTTATTTTTTAGTCTATTTTTTTTCGGCATATAAAAGTATTAATGACTGCTTTAATATTCGAGAAATAGTTGTTTTCATACGCTCTCGGGAAGGTTACAATTGGGCTATTCCCCTCGGCAAGCCTCGGGGAATAGCACAATTCTAACCTTCCCTTGAGCGTAATAAAACAACTATTTCTCTCAAAGCAGTCATTAATACTATACTATTTCTCGAATATTAAAGCAGTCATTAATACTTTTATATGCCGAAAAAAAATAGACTAAAAAATAAAAAAATAAAAAATACATTTTTTTTTGTCGAAGGTGAGAGTCGAACTCTTGCGTACAATGAGTGATGCATCTTAAACCAACGCCTTACACCACTCGGCCATCGCGCGCTGTTAAAATGCTTGGCATTTTTATACAATATATACATTAAAATGGATTGAAACCGGCTTCGGCGTGATGAATGCTTCGCAAAAGCACCCTTCTTTTACTTTTGCAATGCATATTGGCACGAACTTAGATCAAGATCTATCGGCAGATGTTGTTTTTTTGTTTTTGGAAGTTTATTTTCGTCTTCATGTCAACAATGCAAGATAAAATTGTCGGTAAGATCGATCGAGATTCAATTGTATTGAAATTACCGACCAATCCTTCGCACACATACGGTATCCTCGATCGCTCAAACCATTTTTTAACATGTAAACCTATGGGGTAACCATGGAGGCTGACCTATTTTTTTAATAACCATGGTTATTAAAAATATTAAATGTTTTAACCATGGTTACCGGGAATTTTACAGGAACAGTTGAAGTTTATGAATGCAATTTCGACCAATCAGATGGCTGGATTACTTAAGTGAGGTATATACTATTTTATACATTTACTTTTGTTCTACCTACTAAGTTCCATCCCTAAAGAGCCTCGAAAAGCAAAGTGACATCATCATGCCAGTCATTCATCAGTCAGCTAGGTGGATAAAAGACATTAGTATGTCTTTTCGCACCAAGAGACCACCTGTTCACAAAAGACAGTGGTATGTCCTTACCCACTGAATAACTTATTGCATTATTATTGCATTTAAATGTGACTTAACAATAACAAATATTTATTTAATATGGCTTTCATTTTACAGGACGCTTTCCAATCGCTGTTGTAACTAAATGTGACGAATGTTCATCTGAAAAGGTGAGACTGGTTCTTCAGACTCTGGGTATAGGAGAAATATATGACGTAACAAATATCACCTACGAAAGGCCCGAGCTAAGTGCTAAAGACCATTACTCTCTACTACAGCTGCTTGAAAGGTGCTTCATTGACGGGGATCATGTCTTTTCTCATCGCCAAAGATTTGAGGAAACAATTTGTCTGGAAATGGACACAAAAATTATTGTACAACATGATACATTCACATGATTTATCTATTCGAAAAAAAAAAACAATTCAAGGAATTATATTCATCCTATTTATCTTTTTTGATATTAAATCAAATTTGAACCTTGTGTACTACTGCAGTCTAACAGAAAACGAATGTTATTGTTTTAAGTTACAAGATGTTTCATAACTGTTGGGGCATAACTCTATCTAGCCCAAATAGCCCAAATAGTAGTCACTGATAACTCATCCGATATATCGATATCGATAATATGTTCAAATTGACCTCTCATTTAAACCAAGTAGTCCGTAATTGTAATTTTCATCTCCGCAATTTATGGAGGATTCGCAGATTTATTGATTTAAAGACATGTCACCAAGCTGTCCGAGCTCTTATTCTTTCTAGATTGGATTACCGCAATAGTCTTTATACTGTTTAATCTGCTAAAGATAGAAGGAAACTTGAAACTGTCCAGAATCGTGCCGCTAGATTAATCTTTGGCCTTGGGTCAAGAACTCATACTTCACCTTTACTTAAGGAGCTCCACTGGCTACCTCTCCACCAACGTGTTCTGTTTTAATTCTGTCTGTATGCTTTTAAAATACTCAATCATCTGGCACCTGAATATCTTAATGACACCCTCCAAATATATACACCAACTCGTAATCTTCGTTCAGCAACCGACACATGTAAAATTAACATTCCCAAATCTAGACTCTCAGCAGCTGAAAAACGCTTTGCAGTAGCTGCATCAAATACATGGAACAGCATCCCTCTTTCCATAAGGGAAATTACCTGTCTTGCCACCTTCAAAAGATCCCTCAAAACTCACCTTTTCCCCCAATGATCTATGTGATATACTTCCTGTACTGTACTTTCTTGTCCTCTTTACATATATTTGTATTTGTAAGCGCTATGGTACTTATTGTTTTTAGTGCTCCTAAATATTCGATATTATTATTATCCGTTTGTCGTGTACAAAAATATCACTGATTTCTCTTTTTTCTCCCAAATGTCTTTATTCTTTAGACACTACTTAATTGTTCTCTTTTGTTTCAGAAATTTCGAGTAATGAAACAACTTCAAAATGTTGTTTATGAATCGTCGATATATTTGTTTCTTTAAAGTGACTCGGAAACATTGTTGAAGGTTGATGGAAAAAATTGCTTAATGTTTGTATACAATGTTACTTACTATATTCCTTCTACTATTCTAACCCTCTGGCATGCAAGAAATCCTGAAAAAATTCTCAAACCACAAAGATATCTATGGTTTTCTTTAAAGGCGTCAATGCAGGACACCCTCTAACAGTGATTTACAGTAAATTCTCCCAACCATTTTTGAATTTGTCCAACCATTTTTCCATGGAAAAAGACACAAAGCAGGCTATACAAAAATATGTCAACACTTAAATGTCTGGAATGGAATGTAGAGCAACTTTATTGCTTTGTGACGATGTACATTCACCTAAAATGTTATTAAGTTGTAATATTATTGTTGGGAGAATTAAGGAATCGATCAGATCAGTTTTTCCCAATTTGTACCGTGAATAATGGTTTGTTTTAACTCAAATTTTCAGATTATCTTTAATTGTACACCCAGCATTGAAGTCACTACCTTAGCACCACTATCTCTCATCTGAACAATTTTACCAAGTCCCTTTAAAGCCGAGGTAATACACTGTCGCTCATAACGTTGGAATATTTTTGTTTACCCTAATTTATGGAATTATTTTGACAATGATTTATGTTTCATAGCTCTAGATAAAAATATACATTCTCAGATTTTATTGAATAATAATGTGCCAGTGTTTGTTTCGCGTGACTGCTAAAGCATGTGTATGCTAATATGCTTATCAACTAGGGGACCTACGCCCTTAAGTCATATATGACAGTTATGAGGATTAATGCCCCACAAAAGGGCACTTATATAGCACATCGACACGGTTTTGATCATGGGGCCTCACAGTTACGGGGCCATTGCTTTGCCACTGAACCATGACTGTACGCAGCGGGGGCTAGGGTAGGGGGCAGTTCCCACAAATTTCTTTGGCAAGATATTGATCTGCATTAGCCAATCTCCAGCCATGTGTTAAATGGGTACCAGTAGGAAAGAATTCCTCAAATCAATCATTCATTGAATTTACCCCCGGTCCCCAACATTTAAAAAACCCTCTGACGGCCATGCATTATGGCTCAAGGCATGGGCACACAGAAGATACATATTATATCGAAATAGTCATACAAGTTTTCGTTGTATAATATGCAGAAAAAGAGAAAGTGAATATATTTATTTGTTAACATTTCTTTGTAATTCATGAGTGTTCTGCTAGCAAAATTAAATGACTTCTTCTGTATGGAACGTGTATTGCGTATCATAATGCACAGCATTAATTCCCTTTTACGAAAATTCAGGTGTTTTTTTAGTAAGTGTGTATAACATTTATGTTGATGTCGCGCTGGATCGTATTAGGTAGTTATACAGACTTTGTTTTTGTTATTTTACAATGCCATATGATTGATTTCATCAATTTGCTTTCTATTCTTCTTTTCTTCTGCCTCTTCTTCTTCCATTTGTTTTTCGTCGTCCTCTTCTCCTTCGTCCTCCCCTTCTGCACCTTCTTCTTCTTATCATTATTATATTTTTTTCTTTACTCTTTATTTTATTTTTATTTTCTTCTCAAATTCACTCTCCTTGTTCGTCTCTAAAATGTCATACAATACTACTCCGTTTTCGCCTCCTATAATACCTTTTAAATTGAGACCTACTTTATTGTGGTACTCAGTACCTTAGCCTATTAACATACAAGCTATGCTTTTTATTTAGGCTTCCCACATTTTACATTGTTTTACCTTGCCTGTCATATCTATATATTGCGAAACTTCGAACTAATTTATCGTAAATTATACTTAATTTGAAATCTTTATTATTTGTGTTTGGTGTGTGAAATCTACTTTCATACGCTTGTATAAAAATACAGATTTTTTTTTTTTTTTTAATGTAAAATATGGAATAAATAAACATCAGACTTCAAACACAAAGCTACGTGCACATGTTACACACATACATACACACCACCGCAGTATACACTTACATAACACACTCACAAACTCAAACACAAAGATCGTTTAAACAATTGTTCACTTGAACTTTTACCTTAAGATTTCTTTTTTTGAGGCTGTCATCGTGGCCAACCATCGCTTATAAATGCGGTATCTTGCTCTTTTTTTCAACAGATAGTTCGGATAATACTTGAAATTTATGATAATATGTTATGGAAATATTGAAGGTATAGACCAGTTTTGGAAACGGCTTCCTCTCAACAAATGTAATGGAAGCTCTTATTACCAATCATATGAGGAATATGTTTTGACTAATACGTGATGATACTCATTTAGGCGGGAACCGCCTACTAATTGATATATTTGGCCAATTATTATATCTATCCGGACCGGATAGATATTGCGCACGTGTCGCGTAGTCCCAGATACATCTTTGTGTGTACATGACTTGAAACTTTAACAAGACTGGGCAAAATTTCTTATTATTTTGATGATTCCAGAACCTTGCAGTACACACCAACACTTATATGCTAGATGATCAACATGTTCTGATCGATTCCAAAACATTTCTTTCACAATGCAATCGCATGACCAGAAGAACAGTTTTTTACCTTTAAGCTTCGTTATACTATGTACATATGTAAACAAAACAAAACAAAACAATTTACATGAAGTAATTATTGTTTGTATATGTTATATTATACCTTACATGTATATGTTCTTTGTTATTCAGTTATATTATACTTGGAAAAATGCAGAAATAAAAAAATATACAAACAAAATTCAAAGGTGTGCACAAATTCAGTAGCTCCTGATTATAACCTATGTGACCTCGACTCATTTTTCATTTCAAAATGTAATTAATACACTGTCTTATGGTTCCATATTCATAGGTGCGCTGCCACGGATGACTGAGCAGCAGGCTTTTCAAAAAAATAATGTCAAAATACTACTGTACAAAGTTTTGGCTGAAGCACTGAATGATGGTCAAAAGCCATTAAAGTGACTCGGTAACATTGTTAAAGGTTGATGAAAAATTTGCTTAATGTTTGTAAAAAAAATATGTTACTTAACTCATAGCCTGCCATGAGGCTGCGTGCAAGCTATTGTTACGCTGCTTCTTGCATGCTAGCAAACATTCGTAATAGCAGTTATTGTTCATGCCCATTGGACTGTGCCTAGTGTTTTGCACGCGCTATTGTTAGTACCATCGCGTTAATCCGATTATCTCGTTATAAATCTGGCACTGGGGGGATTAGCCCTGTGGCAGGATAAGAATTAATATATTCCTGCTACTTTATTTAACCTCTGATATGCTAAAAATCCGGAAACATTTCTCAAACCACGAAGATATATATGGTTTTCTTTGAAGGCGTCACTGTGCAACACCCTCTAAGAGTAATTAACAGTAAGTTCTCCTAACCATTTTCGAATTTTTCCATGAAAAACAAATAATAAAGCAGGCAATTACAAATCTGTCAACACTTAAATATCTGGAATGGTATGTAGAGCCGATGTATTGCTTTGTGAAAATTTACATTCACCTCAAATGTAATTAAATTGTAATAATATAGTTGGGAGAATTAAGGATTGATTCGATCAGTTTTTCCCAATTTGTATCATTAATAATCATATGGTCTGGCGCTTTACAACTTCACTTGAAATGGTTACGATTTTTTCCAGAGAGCTGAAAATCCCTCCGCTAAATTTTAGTAGATTGTTAAAGAAATACGAATTGTGTGATATCTGGAGGAAATGAATGTTAATACTATTCAGTTTACCTGGAGAAATAAATATCTAAAACTTGCTTCAAGATTAAATTATGGGCTGGTCGATACAAGTTTTTAGGGAGAGTTGTAAACACAGATATCAGACGATCAATAAGAGCTGATCACAACGCAATTTCTTTAAAAATCAAAACAAAAACTGTTCAAAACGGTCCTGGTTACTGGACGCTCGATTAGTTCGGTGCCCGCGCGGCGAACGTCCGGGCACTGAGCGTATTTTGGCGCCCCTTCGATCACTGGCCGGCCGCCGTGCAATATCTTTAAAATCAGCCGGCGGCTGGTGGGAGACTGCTTGGAATTGGTGGGTCACCGGTCGGCTCACTGCCAGGACACAGCGCGGAAAAGCTCCGCGATTTTGCTCAGCCTGCTCGACTTCTCCAAAAATTGCTGGGCGATGCCTAAATTCCAGCGGCGACCAAGCAGGCGGTCGCCGCTCTGATTTGTGACCATAGCTTTACTAAAGATATTATCGAATACATGACAAGGAACGGTAAAAACGATGCTCTTTTGATGGTAGATTTTTCTAAAGCCTTTGATGTAATTGATGTAACTTTTATCAAAAAAATGTCTGAGTAAATTTAATTTTGGGCCTGTTTTGCAGAAGTGGGTGACAATTTTATACACAAATATTGCAAGTTCTGTAATTGTAAATGGTTGGTTATCTGAAACTTTAGTGTTCTGAGAAAAATACGCCAAGGGTGTCACCTCTCGGCCTCATTGTTTGTAATGGCCGCATAAATAATGGCAAATAAAGTGAGAGAAAATAAGGAAATCAAAGGTCTACATATTGATGATAAAGGTATTGATCTGAAATTGCTGCAATATGCAGATGACAGCTTATTTGTATGTATCTGATATAAATTCTTTTGAAAATATTTTAATCGAATTAGAGGTTTTGGGCGATGTTGCAGGACCGAAGTTAAATAAAGAAAATACTGTCTTGATTTGGATTGGAACGGCCTGTCAACGATGGTCGTTTTCTTGTTTTGGCTTACATTGGACAGATGAGCCACTAAATACTTAGGACATCATATCGCACCTGATCTGCAGTGTGCTTTAAAGATAGATTGGCAAAATAAATTAGAAAAAATGCCAAAACTGCTAGATAACTGGAGAAATAAAAAAACCTGACTTTGTTTGGAAGACTGACTATTATTTAATCACTTCCAATTAGTCAAGTTATACATTTAATGATTTCTGATATAATACCGTCTACTTTTTTGATAAAAATTAATAGCCTAATGTTTAAATTTCTTGGGAAAAGTAAAATTTAAAAGGTAAAACGATGTATTGTTACTGAAGATTGATGTGAAGGTGGAATAAGAATGATTGGTGTTAAAACGCAAATGTTTAGTTTGAGGCCGTAGTGGCTTTGGATATTCTTAGATAATACAAAAGGAAATTGGAAAGATATGTGTACAAATTGGTTTGACTGTTTAGGAGGACTGCATCTGCTGCTACAAAAATCAATTCCAAACAAATTGATAAATGAAAAGCATAGGGTACCTTTGGGTTTTAAAGACCATAATTTCTTTATCCTCCACATTGTATTTGGAAAAACAGTTAAGCCTGTTAGTCCTTTGAGTAGTAAACAGTGGTATAATATGATAAGTTTTGAACAAATTAAAATAAATAAATGTTGTTTGTATTGGGAAGATGTCTTGCAGAAGGACGTTAAATGGTCTTCTGTTTTTAATAGGAATTTGATTGGGATTAAAGAATTTCGTGTAGGTGAATTTAATTTCAAGCTTGTATATAATATGCTACCAGTTTGTAAAAATCTGTTCAAGTGGGGTCTCTCATTCGATGACCTTTGTTTAAAATGCAAAACGACTGAAGATGTGCTTCATGCTTTCATTTCATGTAAGGCAAATGAAATCTTCTTTGAATATTTAAAGGAATTAGCTTTACGTGCTTTCAATCTTAACATAGAGATATATATTGTTTTATTACTCAAAATGAATTCGCAAACCAAAATCGTTTTGATAATGACGATTGCTTTTTGGTCTGTTTATAAAATGATTTTTTTTCGTAATAAGTATGGGTATGATAATAGAGATCTAAATTCGATTTATTTCTTTAAAAGAGAAATGAATAACAGAATAGAATTAAACGAACATTTGAAAGTACAAAATATAAAATTTCCTGCGAATTTGCTTAGTTATATTTGAATAAATAATGTGTGTATTATTAATGTTCCATTGATCTGCTAAATTGTAAGCAAAATCATGTTATTGTTTGAATATTGAATAAACACCTCTAAGAGGCATTAATAATTGACCGTTTTCATTTAAATTTTCAGAATAACTTTAATTGTACATCTAGCATTGAAGTCTATGCCTTAGCTCCACTATATCTCATATTAACAATGTTACCAAGTCCCTTTAAGTGTGCTCTATCTCATTCCAAGAAAACAATTGCTCACTTGTTCACATTAGCTGCGTTCATTTGGAGAAAAGTTACCCTAGGCTAGAGGTCATGCTGTGCGCTAGTCAAGGTAAATATGGCCGCGTATATAATAATAATAATAGATCACTTTTATAACGCGCCTAATACATTGTTTCTAGGCGCAGTGGTGCTGTTGTCCCAGCAGCCATTAAGTGAAGCAATATCCTTACACGAACTAAAGACGGTACGACAGCACCACAAGCAAACAATATTATTCATTACACAATTACAGTATGTTATGCTATGTTACGTTACAAAATCAAAATTACAGTTTGTTATAAAGAAATGAATAAATCAGTTTAATCTAACTTAAATTCTGCTAAATATGACTTATTTCATAACAAATAGAAGTACAACATCATTAATTTATTTGACATGTTTAGAGAAGACAAAATTCATGGTATGTTTTTAAACAGATGGGTTTTTAACATTACTTTGAAAGTGGATGTAGAAGGAGCATTTTGAATGTAGGACGGGAGGCTATTCCACAACTGGGGGGCAGCTACAGAAAGCGCTCTATCCCCGTATCTTGTTTTCACACGAGGGCCATGAATTAGTTGAAGGTAAGAGGAAGTAGAAGCACGCAACCTGGAGGAGGGGGGTTTGGATTTTACAAGACTGGAAAGGTACGTGGGGAATTTTAAATTGGATACGTTGAATTACTAGCAGCCAGTGGAGATTGCGGAGGATTGGAGTAATATTTTCATAAGGTCTTGAGCGGGTAACTAGACGAGCGGCAGTATTTTGGATACGTTGAAGAGGAGAAAGGTTTGAGGGTGGCAAATTAACAAGGAGGCCATTACAGTAGTCTAAGTGGGAAGTGACAAATGCATGAATCAGTCGTTCTGTAGTGGGTTTATCTAAACAAAAAATCCTAATTTTACCAATTTTGTGGATACCATAAGATGCAGCTTTACATACTTTCCTTATGTGAGCCTTCATATTGAGAGCAGTGTCTATGGTAACACCCAGGTTTTTGGCCGATTCAGAGGTACACAATTTTGTGTCATCTAAAACAAAATCTGACAAGGGCAAGGGTTTACGAAACTGAGATGTGATGTGAAGTAATTCAGATTTGTCACTGTTAAGCTTAATATAGTTTTTCTGTTCCCTACATTTCACATTACTAACACACTCTTCAAGATTTGTCAAGCTAACCGACCGGTGGCGGGGTTCAAGGATTACATACAACTGCGTATCGTCCGCGTATGTTACATGGTGTATGTTTCTATGTCCATGTATTACATCGCTGAGCGGACTCATTGTACACTTTGAGCAGTGCAGACTCTGTAGAGTGAAACTGCCGGTAAGCTGATTGCATGTCAGAAAATAAACAATTATCATTAAGATACGCTTTCAGTTGATTAGCTACAATACGTTCAATGATTTTAGCAACAAACATAAGATTAGCTATAGGGCGATAATTCTTTAAATCATTACAATCTAAATGGGGCTATTCAACACCGGTGTTACATGGGAAGTTTTAAACGCACTTGGGACAATACCAGTACATAATGACTGATTGATAAGCTTGGTAATAAACGGAACCACTTTATCAATATAATCCTTGACGAGAGTTGTTGGTATAGGATCAAGCCTGCATGACTTGGAATGACTCTCCTTGATAGTTCTTTGTACAGTTGCCTCGGATACTACATCAAATCCATTGAAGGAGTAGTTGCAGGGAGACGAGCTATCAGCAAGATTGCAATCACCACATGTTCAACAGAGTGTAAGGTACCAATTACGTAATCTAAGTTTCATAAGAAAGTGTTTATCTAAACCTGCGGCTGAGATCTTAATTCATGCTTTAATTTCTTCTCGTTTAGATTTTGCAAATTCATTGTTCTGTAACCTTCCAAAAAAAGATGTCACAAAACTACAACGACTTCAAAATTCTGCAGCCCGCCTATTAACATTCACTAAGAAATTTGATTCCATATCACCAATTCTTCGTTCTCTCCATTGGTTACCAGTTGAAAAAAGGATTATTATTATTTTTTTTTTAAATCATGTTACTTGTACATCATTCAGTTTACTCTCTTTCTTCCCCACATACCTGAGCAACTCTGTTTCAAAATACAACCCCACACGAAGTCTTCGCTCCTCATCAGACACACTATTACTTAATACACCCAGAATAAAACATGCTTGGGGGTAACGGGCTTTCTCAGCCATGGGTCCAAAACTGTGGAATAAGCTCCTTCTAAAATTACGTCAACTGTCTTCGACAGAAACATTCAAATTACAACTAAAAACCTATTTGTTTCTTTCGTTGTAATTATTGCAATATTTCAATTTACTATGTCTAGGAGAATTCTGAATTTGTTTTTCGGTTTATTGTTTTTTCTTTCTTATGCCTGTTACATGTACTCTTTTCTAAGCGCCATGAGCACCGAAAGGTGGACCTGTGCGTTATACAAGTAGCCACTATTATTATTATTATTATTATTATTATTAAGAGACGATGCCTCGAACTTTCTGGTGGAAGAACTGTTCAAAGTCATTAGCTAGCTGCACATCGGATGAATGGTCAGGAAGGATATGTTCAGACGCAGGTGCAGTAAGTTTCTTCACAAATCTAAAAAGCTGTTTAGTATCACACTGTTCTATGGTTGATGTTAAGTAGTGTGACTTAGATTGTATCAGAAGTTGGTTGTAAGAGCAGCACTGATCCCGATAAAGCTGACTATGTATTTCAAGACGAGACTTCATCCATTTACGCTCAGCTCGACGACGTTGCCGTTTCGCCTCTCGAACTTCATCATTGAACCAGGGGGCAGACGGTCGAAGAGAAACGGGGATTGTGCGCTCTGGTGCGTGTTTTTTCCAAAAGTTCACGCATTAAATTACAAAATTTGTCTGCGAGCAGTGATGGGTCCTCAGAGCAATATTGTTGGGAGGCTGGAACTCATAATGTCACTCCTGAAATCATCACGATTTATCTCACAAAGCTTTCGGCCCCTGATGAATTTCTTTCGAGCCTGGGGGCGCTGAAATTTTAGTACTATTAAAATAGCTTTGTGATCTGATGGGAGTCCAGACTTCAAATCAACGTTAGTAACCAAGTTACTAGTTTTATCAGATAAAACGATATCCAAGATATGACCAGCTTCATGTGTGGGAGATGTAACATGCTGTTCCAAGCCAGCATCTTCAAGCATGTCAAGGAAGACCTTGGATTCTCTGCTGTGGACATCATCAACATGGATATTAAAGTCACCCACCAGAATAGTACTGCATTCAGATGATGCAGTAGACTCAATTAGGGTAGAAAACTCTTGCATGAATGTATCAAACTTCAGGCCATTCTTTTGGGATGGAGGAGGTCGATAGACTGCACACAGTGCAAACATATCCCTAGGTGTTACTCGCACAGACAAGTACATAAGTTCAAAAGATGAGAAGCTTGAATAGTCCACATTCTGTATGGCTATGCATGATCTATGTATGATGCAAATTCCACCACCACGAGATGAACGATTGTGGTGAACTACCGAATAATTGGGAAGAGTCGTGTTTAAATCGGCAATAATGTGATGATCACGAGCGTCTCCTTGTAACCTTGATTCTGTTACGATCATAATATCAATGCCGTTATCCAAAATAAAATTACATATAGGGGTAGTTTTATTGTTCATGAAACGAGCGTTCCAATGGAATACGCATATGGGAGTATGCCACTTTCCGAACAACTATACAAATAAACGTCTATCCAGCCGGCCAATCAGAACGCAGGAAACTGTACATCTATACAACTATATCAAGGCGGTTTCAGAGAGGGCCAGGGGGCAAGTGCCCCCTTAAAAAATGGGGGAAGGGGGAGGGGAACAAGAAAAAGCGAGAAAAAGGAGGGGGAAATGACAGAAAAGGGAAGAGAGAAAGAAGAAGAAAAGAGGAAGGGGAGAAAAGGGAAGAGGAGAACAGGGAAGGAGAAAGGAAGAAAGGGGAAGAGAGAGAGAAAGAGAGAGAGAGGAGAGAAAGGCGGACAAGGAAGAAAGGGCGAAAGACGGGGAAGAGAAAGAGGGAAAAGGAGAATAATGAGAAGGGAAAAGAAAAAAAGGGGGATGATATTATACTTTCTTTTGTTTACCGGGAAAGGGGGTGGGGGGGGGGGGCACGCAATTGTGCAGTGTGCATAATATCGGGTCCCTCTTGCCAGTCGTTTAAACCCCCCCCCACACACACACAACAAAAATATTTTAAAAAAATAAACAATAAGAACCAAAACAAAAGAGATGGAAAAAACGGGGAAACAGAGAATTTGTGTGAGTTATTACAAATTATTTCAAATAGCGCCTACGACCATACGATGGTAGCTGCGACCATGAAACTCTTAGAATATGAAGTTGCGATATATATATTTCAAAGGGTAATAGTAAATCGGTCGATTTTATTCAAAGAACATTGTTTTATAGCTAAATTAATATATTGACCTTGAGAGGGCGCTATACAACATAAAGATTTTTTTATTTACAATTTCATCACTTTAGACTTGATTTCAACCGCGACAACGATCACTGAATATTGTAGGATCGCCTATGCTTCCAATATGTTCATTTGAACCAAATTCATGAAGACATACCAACAGTTTGTATTACCTTTAAGCAACGTTTAAATACGTCATAGTTCGGCCTAACTTAAGTCCACTCAGAGGGGTGGTTTATAATTTGTTTTATAATATAGTGCAAGTCATGATATAACAGATTCCCTGCCAAAAATAAGGCTCAGAAGTAGCTTATGCTTTGTTTAAAAAATTGAGAACAAGTAATGTAACAAATGGATAAAATTGAAATTCTTATAATATCAAGTAGCAGATTATGAGGCTATTTGAGCTCAATATTTGACCTTCAGTTTTAGAATACGTATTCATGGTGAATTTACAATTTTTCTGTTTTAAGAAAAATCAATAAATTGTACATAATTGTTGTTATTTTACATATATACATTATTCCTTTTATTTATTTTAATTTGTAGTGTGTATACAGTTGGATTTATTAAATCATACATGACAAAAGTCTGGAAATACAACAGTGAGAAAACAGAAAGAGAGAGAGCGTGTGTGCAAAAGAGAGGGGAAAGAAATAACAAAGAACTATTTAATAGTGAGAGATGGCATGAAAATGAGAAATATACAATTATGTGAGATAGTGTGTGTGTGAGAGAAAAAATGCCAATATACATACTTTTTCAAATATTGCCAAAATGCCCCTTTTTACATAGAAAAGCGCCCCTTTAACTTCGTAAGAAGGTCACCTTTTTCATAGGAAAAGTTCCCCTTCCCTTTCCACCTCTGATACGTGCCCCTTTCAATTTGACACGCGCCCCTTTCCTTTGACAAGTTCCCATTTTCCTTTGAAATAAGTGTCAATTTTCCATTCTCATAAGTGCCCTTTTAAATCTCTAGTAAGTGCCCATTTTCACTTCAGATTAGTGCCTTCTTCACCTCCGATAGTTGCCCCTATTTAAATCTGAGAGATGCTCGTTCTAATTAGACAAGTGCCCCTTCCCCTTCTCATAATTACCCTTTTCACCTCCGATGAAACGTTCCCCTTTTCCTTTCTAATAAGGGACCAATCCCATTTTCACTTGTTATAGATGCCCCTATTAAGATATGATGGGTGCCCCTTTTCCGTCAACAAATGCCCATTTCCGATTCTCATGAGTGCCTTTTTTTCGTCCCTGGTGAGTGCCTCTTTTTAGGTGTAAGAAGTGCCCCATTTTCACCTCTAATAATTACCCTTCGGACTTTGACCCGTACTCCTTTCTTTTTTCTAATAAATGTGTTATGTCTTTCGGTAAGCGTCCCTTTATCCTCTCATTATTAAACATGCCCCAAATTTAAATCGACTAAATGCAATTTGCACAAAGCTTGCTCGCTCGCAAGTATAGATGATATAATCATGTTACATATCAAAGGACTGTTCAGTATTTCGTTATGAGAATGTGCTTATAACCCCATTAGGATTGGGGTTTTCCTCTTTAAAATATGTAATTTTTCGCACTGCGACCTCAATAATCTTAAACTATTTAAATATTCAGACCATCACACCCAACTACAAAATATGATGCTTAATACATATATTTCGTGATGTATATAGAGAAACAAATATTGAAATCAACCCTGATAATGTAATCACAGTGTAAGGGTATATACACATGTCTAATTTTGTGTGTGAATATTTCCGCCTTGAGATATCCCTTTGTAGGTGCCTTTTTGGGGTTGGTGCTCTCTCTCTCTCTCTCTCCCCCCCCCCCCCCCATTTTGTAAGTCGCTCTGCCGCCCCTGGACGTCATACTGCTCTAGTTATGAAGGTGCTGTATCCTCTCTACACTGCGCTCATCCATTGTCTTAGCCCATTGTCTTAGTGCATTGTGACGTCGCAGCTTCGGTACTGAGCATGTGCAGAAACTGTAACCATGGTAATTAATCCATGGACTAAAGTTAGTACATGTACTAACTTAAGCCAGGGGTTTAATCCATGGATCAGTTAGTCCACCTTTCGAGAATTGAAATTGACTTAGTCCATGGAATAAAGTTAAGCCTGGCCTAACTAATCCATGGACTAAGTTAGGTCAGGTTTAACTTAGTCCGCTTTCGAGATGTGTTTAAAGTCGAATATTGATGGAAGGATACAAAACTTAGGTTTGCTTTTTGTGCAGCAGATAACCCAAATTGTGTATCTTTGATTAATATTTGTTTTGAAACACAATTTTGGAAGGGACATTTTGGCAGAAGTGTGCCTTTAATTACATCCTGTTATTATTATGATACAATTTAAGTGAAATTTCGCCCTCAAATCTTTGGTGAATATGGGGGTCCAAACACTTTAGATGGGCTTTAAGTAAAATGAAATTATGGTTAAGGGCATGGTGTGTAGGAAACCACGAATACGAAATAAAATACAGAATTTGCAAAACTGAGTTGCAATGTGACCCAAAATTGACAATTGCCTACTGCATGTTTAATTCAGTTATGTAGATACCTCGATATAAGATTTTTTTGTTGAAAGATGCTTTAAAAGAATAGAGCGATGAACAATGCCTTATTGAATTTGGTAAGGAGTTCCAAACATCTGGTCCATGATGTATTACTGACTTTGGGTATTTTATTTTAGGATTTTCTAAGTGATAATATGTTTAACAACGGGTGAGGTATGTGTGAATGTTTGAGTTTAAACTGTCAATATTGTGAAATAGGGATGGTAGTTGATTATGAGAATATGTATACATAAACATGCTTGTCTGAAAAATGTGAATATCTTGTATGTTAAATGTTTTTAAACGATGAAATAAAGGTTCCGTGTGTGATATCTAATGTGAATTACTGATGTTACGAGTGGTTTACTGTACCCGTTGTCCCTAGGTCCTTTGTTCTACAACAACATATTACACAACACAAAGTGGTTAGATTTCAAAGGCTGATTTTCATTTCGAGCTTCGTTCTTCAACTCCAAAACTAGACTAACTCGTCCTCAGGACGGTACGTACAATGTATCTAGAATCGGTCGATACACCCATCACACTCCCCCTCATAAATTAGCACTTATACCAGTAGGAGAAGTGCTATAAAAACATTTATTTTTCAATGTTGTTTCAGCAACTGCAAGAATACAAAAACCTGAAAGTATTTATAAGTATGAGGTTTTTGTAGATTTAGAAATTTGATAAACAAGTCAGCTTGTTAAACTATACAGTACCAGCATGCAAATGGTATCACAGTGTTGTGTAGTGGTTTCTGTTCATACAATAAAATTGAGTATGAACAGCTATAAGTAAAAACATTAACCATTCTTCTAGCATCCTGCTCTTTCATTTTTATCACTGACTTTTGCATATATCAGAAGTCATTTGTACTAAACATAAAACAAATACAATTCAAATCGCAGAGAAGTTCACCTTAAATGACCTATCAATATTAATATGTCTTCCTGCTTCTTCGCAATTTTGAATCTAAACATATTTCTTTGCATAAAAATAATAAGCAAACTTCAGCAACATTAAACCTGTCTGAAAGATAATATAATATAGCCTTCACTTCAGTTGTAGAAACATGTTACTATTAATCTGAAGTTTTGCGTTGTAGCGCAAAACCATATCATCTGTGTTGGTTGAGTATTGAATATCTTCAAGAATATTTTTGATTACTTTATATCCATAACCAAAGATATGGTAAAACACCAAAATCCTTTCTTGTTCCAAAATTCTTTCTTTCAATATCTATCCTGCCTTGGATAAAACATATAAATCAATTTACTGTTTCTGTTTTCATATATATATACATGCACAGACAAAATGATAACTCACTAGTCTTTCTAGCTCCTTGTGTTTGTACCAAAAGGGTTATAACACAATAATATTATCATGCATGTTCAAATTCGTCAACGAATAAGATAAGCATATCACATACATATAACACTGGTTTACAGACATCTGGAAAGCAAACATAAGAAAAATACATTTTTCTTTGAGTCCAATAAACAGTTTCAATGAGTCCAATCAGTCTATGTTCACAATGCTTTGTGATTATTAAAGAAACCATCAAAGTTAAAAGTTCTGGTTCCCTTTCTCACATATAATTCCAGTGAATTCACCAAAGTTCAACTGTTCAAGAATGATCCTTCACTGTAAGTGTTCAACTGTTCAAGAAATATGGTTCACACAAGGGTTATTTACTTTTCCATGTGAATATATCAATTAGTTGCTCAGTTTTGTCCAAATATCACTCAAGAGATAAAGCGTCCGCAATAACATTGTCCTTTCCTTGCACATGTAGAATGTCCAAGTTGTATTCTTGGAGCAGCAAACTCCATCGCGTCAGTCTTTGGTTCTTGTTTTTCATTCTGTTGTGGAACGTCAGGGGATTATGATCAGTTAATACCCTCACTGGATGTTGAGATCCACTGACATACACGTCGAAATGTTTAAGTTCAAGTATCAAAGTCAATGTTTCTTTTTCCACAGTTTCTTTTGACTTGCACTGAATTTCTTTGAGAAGAATGATATGGGTCTGTCGATACCTTCAGTGTCTGCTTGAGTTAGAACTGCACCATCACCCACATCACTCGCATCCACCATCATGCTGAACGGCTGTTTGAAATCCGGAGCCATCAGTACCGGATTGGTAGATAAGAGATAAGTGCTCATCCCACTCCTCACTATACATGATTATGTCATCTACATGTATGTATGCTTCACAACCTGCCATATTCGCTACAAGTTTTTTCAGTTTTGTCAGGTTTGCACGATAAGGTGCTTGTTTGATTGGAGTTGGATCACCCACATCAACATCATGCTCAACAGCATCAGTACGAGAGGGAACATCAGCAAATAACTGTGGATATTCAATCAACAGCTCTTCCACATCACTCCTCACCTTCACAGATAAGTGTGTTAGTTTGTTATCGATGTGTGCTAGAACCTCTGAATTTTTCAATCTCACACATAGGTTCTCTCTCTCAATCTTGCACACTTCTTTCTCAACTTCACACTTTGAGTCACATTCAACATCACTCAACACTGGTTGTGCTTTACTCTCGTCATCTCTCCGGATATATGGCTTAAGCATATTCACATGACATACACGTCTCTTCTTCTGCCTATCTGGAGTATTAACGACATAGTCAACATCACCAAATTTCTCAGCAATAGTGTATGGCCCAGAAAATCTAGCCTGCAGAGAATGACGAACTATCGGCATTAAGACCAAGACTTCATCTCCTACCTCGAAATTCTTCTCTTTGGATTTCCTGTCATACCATGACTTCATCTTCTCCTGAGAATCTGACAAATTCTGTCTGGCAGCCTCCCATGCCTTATGCATTCTCTCACGGAAAGTTCTCACATACTCCAACACATTTGTTTGTGCATCATCACACAACAGTCTCTCTTTCAGCAACTTCAATGGTCCACGTACTGAGTGACCGTATACCAACTCAACAGAACTGAAACCAAGCGACCCTTGTACAGCATCCCGCACATCAAACAATAACAAGGGAACTCCCTCATCCCATTGTTTCTCTGACTCCATACAATAAGTTTTCAACATATTCTTCAAAGTCTGGTGGAATCTTTCCAGTGCTCCCTGGGACTTTGGGTGGTATGCACTCGAAACTACATGTTTTACGCCCAGTTCCTTCAACACCTGATTGAACACCCTAGACATAAAATTTGACCCTTGATCAGATTGTACAGTTTTTGGTAGCCCTACAGTAGTGAAAAATTTCACTAATGCCTTTGTTACATTATTAGCTGTAATGCGCCTTAATGGTATCGCTTCGGTATATCTCGTCGCAGCGCACATTATCGTCAATAAGTATTCATTACCTGCCTTTGTCTTTGGCAGAGAACCTACACAATCTACTATGATCCTAGAAAATGGCTCATCGAACGCCGGTATTGGCTTCAATGGTGCTGCCGGTATTTTCTGATTCGGTTTACCTACAACTTGACATGCGTGGCAACTTCTGCAAAAATCTGCAACATCTTTTTGCACACCTGGCCAAAAGAAATGAGAAAGAATTTTCGCCTGGGTTTTGTGAACCCCTAAATGACCTGCAAGTGGAGCTTCATGAGCAAGGCTAATTATGTCCTGCCTGTATGTAGAAGGGACTACGATTTGGTGGACTTCTTTCCACACCTCATCTGCAGGGACATCTGCTGGCCTCCACTTTCTCATTAGCACACCTGCTTTCTTGTAATAACAAACAGGCACAGTCAATGCCTGCTCCTCAGAAACAGCTCTCTCATTCAAAGAAATCAACTGAGGATCTGTCTGTTGCTCCTTTAGCAACTTACTCTTTTTCAAAGATAGTGGTTCAGATTTGTCACTATTTCCTACGCTATGAACTTTTCTCGCACTCTCATTCACATTGGAATCAGACTCATCCTCAACCAAACGACAAAAGAAAGAATCTCCTAAGTCAACATCTACGTCATTAGACTTCTCTGACTCAATTTTCTTTGCCATTGAACGAGTTACAGCACATGCTGGGAACACTACTGGAAATTCTGCAACCAACTCATCTGTCTCAGAACTTTCACAAGGACTCGAACTTACTACTGGACATGATACGACTCTGTCACCAGCGAGATCATTACCTAATATGATGGATACCCCTTCCACAGGAAGTGATGGTCTAACTGCCATCTTCACCATACCAGAAACAAGGTCTGACTCCAAGTCTACCACATGAAGGGGTGCCTCCACAAAGCAGTCCCAATGCCTTTGAGCAAAACACTAGCACCAACAGAAGAACTACCACAAAAGGGCAAAGCACTTTCCAAAATCAAGGACTGAGAATCGCCAGTATCCCGCAACACTTTCACTTTTCTTGCTACATTACTCTCTGGTTTAGACACATATCCTACAAACACATTGGCCCGAATTCACAAAGCAAGGTTTAGCTCAGACCAAGGTTTAAGTTTAAACCTCCTTTTGTTTCGCCAAACCTCCTTTTGTTATTTACAAACCAGGTTTATAAATAACAAAAGGAGGTTTGGCGAAACAAAAGGAGGTTTAAACTTAAACCTTGGTCTGAGCTAAACCTTGCTTTGTGAATTCGGGCCAAATGGTCGATACTCTTTCTGAATTGTTTCCATGTTCGCTGGTAGAATTCTACTTTGTGAGTTTGACATAGTTTGTACGAATGCATTAGGATGTGCACTACCTTCCTTTTTCTTAGCTTGAAGCGAAGGACACTTTGACTTTATGTGCCCATACTGTTTGCAAGCATATTCTTTCCTGTGTTACCTTTCCTTGCTGGGACTGCGGCTTTATTTCATCTTTTACTTGTGATGAACTAGTTTTCTGGCTTTTGCTCCAGGTTTCAGTTTTATTAGGTTCTACTCTCACTTTGTTAGAGATATTGTGCGTGAGCGCTTAATCATCCGCAACTCTTGCTGCTTCATCCAGCGAATCGACGCGCTGCTCCACGAGATGTATACGAACATCCAGTCGCACGCTGCGCTTGAATTCTTCAAGTAGAATAACTTCACGCAATTTATCATAATCATGATCTACATGGAGAGATGAGCTCCATCTGTCAAACAATTACTCTTTTTGTCTTGAAAACTCCATATGAGTTTGCGATTCTTCCTATCGCGCTTTGCGAAATCGCTGCCTGTACGCTTCGGGTACAAGTTCGTAAGCTTTTAGCACGCTCGATTTTACTTTATCGTAATCCGACACGTCGGCCATCGAAATTGCTAAGTAGGCATCCCTAGCCTTACCGCTAAACTTACTCTGAATCAGGTGAGCCCACATTTCCCTAGGCCACCCCATGCTTTGAGCTAATTTCTCAAAGTGTGGAAAGTACTTTTTCACCCCTTCCTCCTCGAATGGAGGGACCATTCTGACATGCTTTGCAACGTCAAAAAGCCTATCAGCATTTCTGCTCTCTTTTCTGTTTACGGCAACAAGTTTCTCCCTCTCCAACTCTACTCTTGCCCTCTCTAATTTTAGCTCCTTTATCCTCACTTCATCCGAAACTGAACACCTAGCCTGAGAATTTAATTCAGGAGACCGAGACCTTGGAGGAGTCACACTCATACTGTCCGCCGCCTCTGAAGACAAAACCTCTTCAGCAACCAGAAACTCGACAATCTTGTTCAAAATGTCCGACTTCAGCATGTAGCGTTTGATGCCCACAACCTCATAATGAGTTTGCTACATCTAACAATTCAACTTAAGTCAATGAGCTTAATCGCTCCGCAGACGGATCCCTAACAAACTCTCCCAACGAGAACTCGCTAGCCATCATGCACAAAACCTAGGCTCCTAAATAACCTAGAAAGAACTAGAGCCTGGCTGTTATAATCCCCAGCCAACCTAACAACACCTAGATTCCATAATATCCGAGAAATCTAGACAACCTGACTGTTATAACCCTCAGTCAAACCCTGCAAATCCATGCAGAAACATGAGAAGACAACAATGTTTTTCTCACCACACACACCACGAATGCTCGAACCTGAAACGGCTACCCCAGCGGTGCCCGACGATATCATCTAAACGAACACACACAGTACACACCAAACAGTCCGCTAATAAGTATAACGTGTATGAAATCCGTCGCACGCAATGTAATGCAACATGCTAGTTTGCCAGCGCTAATATGATCACGAAAATCACCTGCAAATCATACTTTCCACTTTATATACCTGGCCGAGCCCCCATTTGTTACGAGTGGTTTCCTCTACCCGTTGTCCCTATGTCCTTTGTTCCACAACAACAGATTACACAACACAAAGTGGTTAGATTTCAACGGCTGATCTTTATTTCGAGCTTCGTTCTTCAACTCCAAAACTAGACTAACTCGTCCTCAGGACGGTCCGTACAATGTATCTAGATTCGGTCGATACACCCATCACACTGATCATGCGAATTGCTCTCTTTTAAAGCAAAATAAAAAAGGAATTAATTCTTGTTAAACTACAATTACCCCATACAATATTACAATATATCACATGTGATACAATTAGAGAACTGTATAATATAATCATAGATGTTTCAGAAAGCTTTGTTTTTAACTTATACAGTATTCCAATATTCCTTGATATTGATGTATGTATATTACATGCTCATTAAAATTAAGATGAGAGTCAATGGTGACTCCTAAGAATTTAAAGATTGTTTTTCAATGAGAGTGCAAGCCATCAATTTCAATATTTAAATTTCTTATATCATGTACGTTGGTCTTCTAAAAATAAATGAAATTTGTTTTACTAAGATTTAATGACAATTTATTAGATATAAACCACCTAGAATTGTTCATTAATTCCCAGCTTAACCGCGTTATGAGCGTACCCTAGTTTGTATGGGAATAAGAAATACTCGTATAATCAGCAAAGATGATAACATTTAAAAGTGAACAGGTTTTAATAATATCATTTATATAAATAATAAATAACAATGGACCCAATATAGACCCTTGCGGTACTCCACATTTAATTATACATTTTGATGATTCATGATTTTGGAAAGATACGTACTGTTGTCTGTCTTGTAAATAATTAGTAAACCATGAACGAGCTTGATCTTTTACGCCATATTATTGTAATTTATGAATTAATATTTTATGATCAATCGTATCAAAAGCTTTTGACAAGTCCATAAATACTCCAAAAATATGTTCACTGTTCGCAAAATCCTCAATTATTTTAGCATACTTATGCAGAACTGCGTAATCGGTAGGATGAACAATCCTAAATCCGAACTGGTTAGGAATCAATGAACTATTTTTTGTAAGAAGGTGTTAAGTCTTTTTTATATTATTTTTCCGAGAATTTTAGAGAAACTTGGTAATAATGATATTGGCCTAAACTTACTTATTACTGAGGAATCGTCTTTTTTATCACTATGAATCACTTTAGCGATTTTAAGCAAATGTGGGCATATACACGTTGAAATTGATAAATTAAATACAGTGCGTTCCAGAGAAAACGAAACCGAGAATTACCGATATTTTATCATAACTTAATCACGATTATAATTGAAAAATGACACATATTTTGAAAGCTAAGATCCTCCTCTTTCATTTGATGTAACTCATATAATGCATATTTTACGCATAAGTAATTAAAATCAATTTGAAGAGATGAGATCTCCGCATAGGCAGAGAAAGGTAATTTGTAATAAAATTGTAAAACCCACCGACATCAATACGTATTCATGTTATGTAATCACTAGGGACTTTTAGATTCGCACAAAGACAATGGGAATTGCTACAATCGACGTCCTTTTAATGCACTGCCTTGAATGGACGTCATACGTATCAGTCCACGCAAATCTAAAAGTCCCTATTATTCATGTGTGTACCTATGGTACATTCTATGATACAAGAGGGTAAACAAAAGTGTTTCATGAAGCACATACATGACTCTGGCATTGATTATCAGCTAATATTGATTAGCAGCTAATATTTTTCAGGTGACATGGACTAGAAGAAGTCCTTGAATTTCCCACGTGAAAATTCCTTATTTCTTACTCCAACCAATGATTATGAAATTATTTATGTAGTTCAACACCTTAATTTTACAAAATATAATGGCCATGACAGCCTTAGTGTTCACTTATAAAAACAAATAATCTTCAATATCGTAACTCCCCTGACATATAGTGCGTCCCAGAAAGAAAAAAAAAACGAGAACTATCGATTTTTAAACATAACTCAGTCACATTTATCATTAATAAATGACACATATTTGTAAAGCTGAGATCCTCTTCTTTCATTTGTTGCTATTCATATGATGCATATTTTATGCACGCGTGATTACAATCAATTTAATAACATTTCAAACTTGGCCTGGGGCTTTTTTAAAATATGATACTATATGGGGGTGGGTCTGAATTATAAGTCTGTACATACTATTTGTAACAAGGACCACCTGATCATGCAGCTTGCACTTTAATGCAATCTATGTATGTACGTAAAGACGGAAGCACGCACGGGCCCACCCAACTCCCCAACACACACGCTCCCCTTATAAGTGTTTGAGGGTATATATAGATATAGATGAATATGGGTATTATAGAAAAACATATACAAATGTTGATATGTATCTTTGGTCACCTATACATAAACATTCTTTTTTTAAAGATAAACGTGAGTTCTGGTAAAAAAAAAAAAAATCTCACACAATCAAACAAACCTTACACTGAATGTTCAAGATTACAGATAAATATCATTTGCCAAACAATTTTGGTACAAAATGTATACAGGCTGAGTAATGAGCGTAGAAGGATAATGAAATCAAGGTAAGTAGGCCCAACACAATTTGTGTAGTCCGACATACATCTTTCTTTGTACAGTGCTTGTTGCTTGAACTATACTGGGCCAAATTTATTATAATTTTGATGACTCCAGAACCTCGCAGTACACACCAATTCGTACATGCTACTTGATCAACTTTTTCTGATTCATTCCCCACCTTTTCTCTCACAATGTAATCGCATGACCAGAACTCAACTTTATTTGTAATTGTTATATTAAAGACGATATACGCTGATTAAACATAAATAAATGCGTTATAAAAAGAATCGAGGAATCTATCGAAAAATAGAAGTGGTTATGCTTTTAATGGCAACACTTAACAACTGGAAAGTGCTTTACTGAAATACCATCAGCAAGTTTCTACAGTAAGTTTTGAGTTGTGAGTGTTTGCTTATTTTGCCTTCTCTACTGCGTTGCGGTACTCTAGAGTATGATGACAATTGTTGATACATCTTTCCAGTAGCCTTAAGAGAGAGCTTTGGCACTCTACATCTAGTTCTGGTCGTTCGATGGTGATATTTGCCACCTCAAAGACTTCAGTTATACCTGTATCCTTGATTGCATGACGCGTTTCATCTACCTCTTTTGGAGAAGCAACGTCTACATGTGTAATGACAGCAATAGGGTAACGCCCTAAAAGAAAACAAATATAAACGAAATTCATAATTTACATTTCAAGATTGTCCAGGCTGTTTGAGTTAGAGCTATAACAATTTTGATTCAAATAAGTCTCTTAGTGGTTTTCGTCTAAATTGGCAAAAAGTAATTAGTTATGATATTTTCAAGAAAACAATAACATTGCAGACATTTCTGGGCATACGTCTAAAAGTACGCTATTCCGATTCAAATACAACCATTCATTGAATTCGTTATAAACTTACGGCCTCTCACAGCTCTCTCTATCAGCTTCTACCCTATAATGTCGGTATTCGGTACAAATATAACACAAATAAGCAAGCAGGCATACACACACATTTGCAAGAAAAACAGAATTCAGGAAAAATGATAAATGTGTCCCCCTTCTAAACTTCCTTCTAGTTCGCCTTTTAACACCATTACGCTTCTGTCTTATTTACTATTAACCACTTTTTTTCATTTTTTATGCTTTCGTCGCCTCTCTCTAAACAATCACTGGTTTGGCACAAGTGCCACTTTGCCCAAAACGATTAGCATCAATTGACGAAAGGATATCTTAGTGCGACGCAATGGTTTTGAAAATTACCAATCTCCGGTCTTGATTACACTGACAGCAGCCTTTGGTATATTGTAAATCTATCCGGGGATAAATACATTGTGGCACAAGGACATATATTTGTGATGTCAATACCTGTTTACTTTGACACTGAATTTCTTGCCATGTGTTCTCTGTGTCTTTTTCCCATTTACTGCAAAGGTTCTTCATGCCTAATACCAAGATTAATGTTGATATGTGTTAGCCGGGGTAATAATCTCCAAGTTTTGAAGCGCTTAGTGATTCTAATAAGCTCTATATAAAAGCTGAGTATTATTATTATTATTATTATTATTATTATCAAATGCATCTAACTTTTTGTGAAATAAAGCTATTTGCACGATTACCGCTGAAGGGAATTGATGGGATGCAGACCAAATTGATTTTACGAACAGTTAGGGAATTTATATTAAAGTAATAAGCACATATACTTTTCTCTGTCGTTGATGTGTTTAATTCCAACACATTTTGCTATCCTTCAAAGAAAAACATATATAGTAAAATGATTAATCGATCATTTTATATCCCTTTTTAAGTGTAGCAATGAAGCACAAAGTTTAATACACCTGGACCAGTACGAATTGTAATATTCTTACTGCAAAACAGGAAATAGCGTTTATGACCCTTTTAAAATAGCAGATTAAGAGATTGCTCGAACTTGAAATATAAAATAGCACAAACATTTAAACTTCCAAAAAAGGGGTAACTATTCAATAGTTGAATAACACGAAGAGTAAAAATCGGTATAACATAACAATGCTTACCATGCCACCTTAGCAGACATTGCAAGAAACTCTCTCCATGAGGTCCGATGCTCTTCGCATGTCTTGCACTGAAACAGACGAGAAAGAATATTTCCATTTATTTCGGGTATAATTCTTTTGTTATAAAACATAGGCATGATGAAAATTAAATGTACTCTCCTCGGAAAAGTCAAATACAATACAAACGTTTGAAAGCAATATGATAGTACCGGTGTTCTTGGATCGCAATTGTCATCCTAAGGCGAGGCGAACATGTTAAATGTTAAAAACTCACCCCAAACTTCCCCCCTAAACCGGAGCGAAATAGTTTATGGAGCGGCCTTTGAAAAATATATTATACATGATGTACTTATATCGAATTCATTTCATGTGTCTTTTCATTCATTCATTTATATATATATATCTATTTACTTGTATCATCAATTATCTATTTATTTATGTTTTCATTTATTTACTTGTTCGACTATCCAAGTAATTCTGTATTCAATCACTCATTTATTTATGGAAACATATCTATTCAGGACGAAACATGTTCAACAAAACAGTTTTTACATCATGGTCCTCATTAAAGATTTAAACATAAGAAATAATAATAAATAAACTAGCTTAAGACCTTTTATAAGAACATCATTACAATGATGCAAACAAATTGAGACAGAATATTAAAATATATTGAGATAAGAACACTGTAACGTGATATAGAAAAGTTAAAAGAGGGAGAGAGTTAACAAAAAACAAGTTGGAAACGTCAGATAGATCAAGAAAGAGAAAGTGGCGGGAAAAGGGAGGGAAGAATAAAAAGTAGTTAAAGAACTAAAAGAATTTGATCAAACGAAGTCGAAAAAAGGGCTACGGAACAAAAGAGCTACGAACGGTCGTTGACTTCCGAAAATGAAATGAAAATGAGAAAAAGCTTGATGCAGTCTTAACAAATGTTGTCAATATCGGGCACCGGTCTCCGAAGTATTATAGTACACATTTTCTTATTGCTATAGGTTTAGGCTGCTGCGTGTAAAACTTTTCTCGGCTCAACTGGTCGTGGCGAGTTTTTTCTTGGTTTTCGAAGGGTTTGTGAAACTTCTCGGATTGATTGGCGACTGCTCGCCGATTGATCTTCAGGGCTTGACGAATATTTCAAGGGTGGTATGTGGTTGGGAAAATAACGACAAAAGATCAACGGATGACATAGTTTCACCAAACATCGACAACTAGCAAGAAAATATACTGTAGACACGTTGGAATTTCCACTGTTGCTTCTTTTGCTGGTTCATAAACAAATGTTTGTTTTATCCTTTTCTAACGAAAAGGAGATTCGAAATGAACACCGAAAAGTTAATATTATGCGCTTCTAAAGTTCTCTGATAATTTTTTGGCAGATAATTTTACCTACCTACGAAATAAACCGGCCCAACATCTTATGTATGAAAAAGCTCAAAGAAATATCGCGCTATTCAGAGAAGAAAATTTACCAGACGCAGGTAAAAATACGAGAGTCATTTATTCATTCTGACAACTTTTTTTTTACCACAGAGTTATGAATTGTTAAGTAAGGTTATTTAGGATCAGCTTTCAGTTCCTCTTTTTGTAAACGTTTTAAATTGTTCTTTCAAAAGCATCATTGGGTGAAACATATGAATAACATCTTACTTCATCTAAACAAAAAAAATTGATAATAAGGAACACAAATTGTCTTCTGTTCGTTTACAGCGGTCAAAATACTCCTTTCCAATGTAAAACATCGTCCATGGATCTCCGACCAATTAATTGTTATCACCGATCAGTTGCTGAACAACTGCCAACCATTCACCAATATCTACACTAGCCGTCACAAATGTTTGCACAATATTCTACAGTCGATCGTCAAATGCCACATAACTGGCCGCCCAATACAATTTCTTGCAAATCGGTTGCCGATGGTCGCAGCATTTTTGTTGAGCAACCGTTAGTACGCGTTCTAACTTCTTTCATTTACCTCCTGAACATATGATGAGCTTTCCAATCGTAGAAATTTTTTCAAGGTCACAATTTTATTTTCTCTTAATAATTTTAGAGTTGATAAACATTTAGTTATCGATGTTCGGTGAACGTTTGAGGTTACTCGGCGACTGATCGTTTATCAGAATTCAAACAAATTAATTTTGTGCATGATTGTGACGCTAGTTGACAAAAAAAAACACTGGTCAATATCAATAAGAGCACATTCCAAAGATGCTGTTTTGTATAAATATTCCCGTAGAATAATCTTTACTGGAATTCCTTTTGTTTATCAAAAGCGTTGTAGTTCTGGCTTTTACAACAATATTTTTGATCTCGTTTTTTTAATTTTTAATTCAAGATGACCATGACCATCCAGAATTCGTAAATTGTATGGGTGTATTTAATATGTAATACAATGACCTTACAGCTTTATAAATAATACATCTTTTATATATCTCCACTTTTGAATTTGAATGTTTGTACTTCTGAGTACCCGATGTGTGATTTTCTGTCAAAATATCTACTTTTTGGTAATACTATATTAAACATTTGCCAAATATGAGCCATATTTCTCTACACCAAACCAACTTCTTAAAAATAAGTGAGTGGTCTGAATTGATCATTGTCGAGAACGTATTTAACTAGCTAACTATTTTTCTTATACAATGATGAATGAAAAATCATGTTACATTTACATAGATAATGTTCATGATTAAAGATAATTGGATTCATTATCCCTTTTTTCAACTTTCTACAGCTCACCCCTCCCTCATATTTTACATATCAAATTGAATATTGGTACTTTAAAGGTGAATCTTTAAATAATAGCTGCAAAGAGAAATAAGTAAACAAATTATAGTCAAAATACACCAACAAAACCCTCTCTCCCACACACACATCCTAATAAAATGGGGGACCAAACAATTACAATGATTAATTTGTTACATAAAGTTAGGATGAGTTGGAAATAAATAAATATATATATCTTACTCATACTTAATATAAATCTGTATTGAATTAACCAAGTTTGATTGTGATTACATCTTTCGTTTTCAATGAATACGTCTCACATGACTTCTTCATGTTTTGCATTTTCTTCACTAATACAATCAATACATCAAGCATATTTTACTTTTCTTGTAATTGTGATTTCTGTAATATCGGCTATAGAGGTAAATTTCCGGATGAATGAGAGTTATTCTACCTGATATGAACTAAACTAGGTGGCACATATTGTATGCCAAAAAAGTATCATATTAGCTCAAAATTGTAAGTGGTTAATACTTACTCTATCACGAGGATGGAGCAGAAAATTTCGTTGCTGACACTTGCTGGCTTAGTAGCCTGTTGATTTGGTGATTGCCAGTCAACAGGTTTTGTAAAGGATGCTTTCCCTTCTGCATATTAACAGGTAGTTGAAAATGATATATTAGACTGGCAAGACGTCCCACTATTTTTCTAGGATTTATCATGTAAACGTTTCTTTGAATAAATTTGAATATGATATATAATTTGGAGGTTTTATTTATTTCTTTGATTTTAATTCACCTTTTTCTCCGAAACGTACACATTTAATTAACAAAATACAGTACCTGCCTACGATATCCATGATGGATCTTTAACATTTTTTTTTTGCTTGAAGGAACTATGTTTGAGAATACGGTACGCCAACGTCTTTAAACAAACAAAGAAAATGCAATAAATTATCAATAATTCATTGAATTTCCCCCGGTCCCCAACATAACAAACTCGTCTGTGTGCCCATGCCTTGAGCCATAAAACATGGCCGTACAGAGGATTTGTTATGTTGGGGACCGGGAGGGAAATTCAATGAATTATTGATAATTTAGTGCATTTTGTATTTTTTTCATTTGTGGGAACTGCCCCCTACCCTAGCCCCCGCTGCGTACAGTCATGGTTCAGTGGCAAAGCATTGACCTCTTAACTGTGAGGGCCAAGGTTCAAAACCGTGTCGATGTGCCATATTATTGCCCTTTTGTGGGGCATTAATCCTCATTACTGTCATTTATGACTTAAGGGCGTAGGTCCCCTAGTTGATAAGCATAGTAGCAAACACATGCTTTAGCATTTACGCAAAACAAACACTGGCAAATTAATATTCAATACAATCTGAGAATGAATAATGTTATCTAGATCTATTAGGAATAAATCATTGTCAAAATAATTCCATAAATTGGGGTAAAAACAAAATATTCCAACTATATGAGCGACGGTGTAGTTCAGAATTATAGTTTAATTAGGAAAGGTGCCTTCGCCATGTTTGACACCAACATCGAAATTCAACCCAAATTGTTGCTAGAGTCTATGATTTTTCATTCTATTAAATATAAGTCAAGTTTAACAAATAGAGATTTTAGTATAAGTATAAATATAATAATTTATTGTCCTTTTCAGGAAATGTGGTTTACACTGGTTACAGAGTATTAAAATACAAATATAAGAATTAAATATTACAGGACAGTGATAAACATATACATTGTGATAAACATATCGAGACTATATGTTTGAATCTAAAAAGTGTTGGTCAACATAAAAGAAAAGTAGACTGGCATGACTGGACTAGGAGGAATGCAATCATGCAAAAGAAGGACAGGAGGGGTTTGGGTTGTTAAAACGATGATAGCAGGTAGGTAGAAGCCAAAGTAAAAAAAAAGTGCAGGTAAGGGAAGGAAATGGATAATATGTGGAGCCCATTAGACGTCATTTAACGTTGTTTTCACGTTATGAGCTGGAATTAACTAAGAAGGAAAATTGAACATAGTTATCAATATATTACCCATGTAAAATTTAAAATACAGTACGTGCCCGAGGGTATTACTTTCAAAGGGAATATTGCCAAGCTAACAGATGGCCATCGTACAAGTTTTAAGTCAACTACATATCGGGTGATTTATAAAAAATACAAATACAACCACCTCCATAGCAACTGGGATATACGGGAGATTCGCCAGAAAAATAACGATGTTTTAATTACGTCACATAATGGACCAATACTGCCCAAGGAGACGACATCCCATAACAAAAAAATGAACATAATTGCAAAGCTATTATTTCTCAAATTATAATAAGTTTAGTGTATATAAATGTGATGGCATTTTAAACATTCTAAAGGGAATATGAAACTGATTCTGATAACTAAAATCTTTAATTTGTAAATACACTTGATAGGGATAAATTAACAGTAAAAAAACAACCCGGAATGATATTTAGGACGGCATTTTTTCCCTCTTGAAACGCCGAACATACCGCGGTGTGTTCAGCTGAATATACAATGGCCTCTTCATTTTTTAACAAGCGACAAATTCCTTTATTTTTGTATCGCTGCATTTGTAATCAAACTAAAACAATGCGCGGGGTTTAAAGTAAGGCAATATATTATACATTTAGCCTGACGGTAGTGAAGTAAGAGAAAGAACTTAAGAGAAGATTAAAAAACAGGCACTGAAATGTGTGAGATGTCATGGGACATCGTCTGCTTATGCCAATCATGTCCATCCTGTGATCTCACTCATCTCAGCAGCGTTCGGCGAGCTCTTCAGTCGCTATGCCGGGGCTGTATTTAAGCGTTTTGTAATTTATAATAATCATTACTTCAAATGTTTCAAAGCATCGAATTTTGATAACCTTGTCGAATGAAAGTTTCAAATTTGCAATAATGAAAATAAATTTAGTTTTTAAAATCAATGAATATCTACTTTAAGCTTTTTCTCGTTTTGATAATATAGCTTCATTATTCCTCGATAACCAAATGGAATTCAATTTACCTAACTGCCGCATTAACTCCTCAATTGCCTCCTCTCTTGGAAGATGCTCGGGACCAATACCACGGTTGTCAATGAAGGTTACGAAAGGAGTAATTCCAACAGACAATCGTAGAATAGTATGACCGCCTTGAAAATTAGCCGGGGCAACCTCTTCTTTCATGGCTTTGTCAAGTTTTCCTTTCACTGCAAATTTCAATGAATTCAACAATGAAGTTTTACCGACTCCCGTGTTACCAAATAGTCCTACATTAAATTCTGTCGGTAATTCGTTTGCACTATCACTACCGTTATATGAGTGTAATCGTCTTTGTAATTCCGATATATTTTGGATTAACTCTATATGAAGCATCGCAGTAGCCTCTTTTGCTTTTTTCTTTGCAGCTTCCACTTCTTCTGTTAACTGCTTCAACTTTCTTTCTTGTTCTTCCAATGTGGACGATAGCTGTGTAAGAGTTTCTTGATATTCGTCTTCTCTGTGGTCAAGTCGTGACTCTAACCCAGCACTAAATTCCTGCGCTGCACTTCGATCGCGAAGCACCTGTCTAATCATATCTTCAATTTCATCGAACTCTGAATGTCCAGCCCCCATCGTCGTTCTTATTTTGAGCTCAGTTGATGAAAATCTAAGGAGATAGCTCTGTAGAATTCCGTTGCATTCCGAATGCGAATGCTAGGAAAACTGAGACTAATGTTCGTGATTCGAGACTTACCCTATGGTGATTACGTTAGTAATGCGAATTCTTTTATCAGCGAACCTAAGTAAATAGATATGTCAAACATTGTATAACAACAATTCTAGAACTCATAGTCTGTGTAAACACTGTGATTAGATGATGATGATTAATTCCCATTTCTTCCATTACTATAAATTCAACTCTTATCAAAAGTAGTATTTTATGTTTTCTCGTCCATTTTCCCCTTTCGATTTTCTACCTTTAACATCCAATGTTGTACTCCTCACATCTAATAGCTAATTTCGTCTTGTGTCATTCATTCCCGAACGTTTCCTAATTTGTTTCAATCCACAAATGACTTACATGCTCTGCCAATTTGACACTCTTGTTTTGCAAGGGTAAACTGGAAATGCACAATGATGGAAATGAGTAATGCAAATGGAAAGGAAATCCTATGTTTTGCTTGTATCATTATTAATACTTGTATTATTATTAGTAGTATTGTAAATTATATCTTTAATAATATCACATTGCAAAAAAGGCATTATTGGCTAAGCTGCAAGTGATTTTAAAGGATTTTAATCACCCTCTGTCCATAAGGAAGTGGTCTATAATAGTTCAGGAAGAATTAGACAAGAAAAAGAACTGATAGGTTCGGCAGGTCCCTTCTACCAAGTGCAAGGAAAGCATTTAACAACAATTTCCGTAGATGAGTGACCCTGTTCAACTCCCGAGTACCTTCCCCTACCCTATCATTATATCTATATATCTCTCTCCTCTCTCTCTCTCTCTATTTCCCTTTCTCTCTCTCTCTCTCTCTCTCTCTCCCCCTCTTTATATCTGGGAAGTACAGGGGGTGAATATGGGTCGGCTTTCATAAGGTCAGGGGGGAGGGGGTCTTCCCTACTGTTATGGTTGGTTCGTTGGTAGTTTGTGAGTGACATGTAGACCCCTCGATTCGACAATATATTTAATATCTCACATTGCACTTTTCCTCCCTTTCAACTCTTTCTTTTTCTCCGATTTTCTTTCTTTCTTATTTTGTGTGTCTCTCTCCTCGCCTCTTCTATCTGATATTATTTTTCTTCTTTCAATTGTACAGTGCACCTACCATCTATATGTACATGTACCAGCATACAGTTGTCTTTTTGGCATGCATATTAGTGTTTCATATGTTTTGTAACAGTACTAAGCAAATGGGCAATAATACAAATTTCTATTGCAAAGCAATGTTTTGAATGAAATGTTATATGCATCATCTCACACTGGACTGTTCCTGTCTTCCATTCTCTCTCTATCTCTCTCTCTTTCTCTCTCTCTCTCTCTCTCTCTTGCTCTCTTTCGTTCTCTATCCCGTCTCTCCTCTTTGACATCCAGTATGATGTACGGTTAGTGTATGTCTGCTACCAAAAATATACAGTTTTTATCTGATTTTTTGTTTGTTTTAATCCTAATTTGTTTTAATGGTCAGAAAACATAATCATATTGTTTCCCACGTTCAATCCTGTGGTTTCACATTTCAGTGTAACATTTAAAAACATAGCATGATACTTCTGTATACCCCGGCCGCACAGACGATACGACCATCAGACCGACATAAAATGGAAAGGGACAGGCTAAGGAGTAAAGAAACATGTAGCCCCTCCCTCCCCGGCCGGTCCGTAGTCGGGCCGGCTGCACCGCCGGGGCATAACAAATGAGATAATCTGACCCTTTCTATTACATAATAGAACATAGTGCATCAAATACACCACAACATGAACACAAACAAATGTAACAAAAACAAACAAATATATCCCTTTTAACGTTTTGCACATAAAATAACATTTATCATTACGCAACTCGGAAATGCTTGTTGATGTTTTGCCACTTTGCCACATGCTTCTCAAATTTGTTTTTCTTTTTTGCAATATTTTCTTCAGTAGATTTATAAAACAAAATATAATTATTAAATTGTTTCAAACTAGGCATACTCTCCTGATATTTACAAGTTAAAATGAACTGTTTACCAATTAAAGTAAGAAAATTAAAAGCAAAGGTGGCTTGACTTTTTGGTTCAGTAATTCCAAATAAAATGATTTTGCCTGTAAGAAAAAAAAATCGGGATTAAAATCCGTCATTATTCTGCGTAGCGCATTCCAAAAGGCTGCAATCTTAGGACTTGTGAACAATAAATGATCCATTGTCTCGGGTGTCGCCATGCAAAAATAGCACAGTAAGCTATTTGTATTTCCTATACCTGCCAGCCATTCATTAGTTGGTATTAGGTTATTCAAAAATTTAAAGTGCGTATTTCGGAATCTGGAGTCAGTTGTAACATTTGCTGGTAGAATGAAAAGATTTGACACTTGTTGCTCATTAATATTATACAGCTCATTGAAAACAGTAAATACTTTAGAAATTACTGGGTTATTAAGTCTTATCAAAGTACGATAAAGGTGCTTCGTCATTATGTTATGGATTTGTTTGAATTCGGAATCACAGAAAACAGTAGGAAAATCTCTTAGATCTTTAACGAGATGGTGATAGTTTTACTGCAAAAACAAATGCTTCCATGCTCCTGGTATTTCTTTGTAACAGTCTAACAATACTAAATACTAAGTGAGTTTTAATTATTTTTCTTTACAGTCTTTCCATCGCAGTGGACGTCCAAATTCATCTAACATATCTGCAATTTTTACAAAACCCTTTTCTTTTATTTTTGGTTTAAATATAGATTTTCCAAATATATTGATTAGCAGTATCATTTTTTTATTTTATTTAAAAGACTCCATGTTTCTAAAATGTTCATATCAAAATGACAACAACAAATAATGTTTAATAATTGATGAATAATCCTCTGGCTCTCAACAGAGAGATTAAATTATATTACATTGTTATGTTATTTTATGTTTTTTGTAGTTATTTGTTTAAGATATGTTAATGTTTTGTTATATTTTATACAAATGTGAGCCGTGAGACGATTTCTATGCCTTCTTTTTATTTTGTGCATGACAATACAGACATTCAATTCAATTCAATTCAATAAAATACTAAAGCGCCAAAATGGTAGCTATGCTAAGGCCAGGGCCATTACCCCGGAGCGCCAGGAGTGTCAAATCTTGTTGAACCGAGAATACGCGTTAATCTGTGCCCTGTTTATAGGTAAAACACTGTCATTGTACGGGCCCGTGACATATGTAATTATTTACAAACATCAACGTGTAAACATATTCAGATTTTATAATCATGCATTTGATTAAACTGATATAACATAAATGGTTCATTTGGCTGGGAATAAAATATTAATTTCTCCTCCTTCAGTTCTCTGAATTTTATTTGATATCTTTATATTTTAGATTGGAAAATTAAATGGTAATTAATATTATTGAAGTAATTATTTGAATTATATTCCTTATAAGAAGAATTTAGCAACACGATTGGTCATGAGGTCACATGATAACTGATAGATTTCATTTATTGGCGTTCAAAGTGTCGTTAAAATAAAAGATGCATGTAAATGACTTCATCTTACGCTTTTGATCCATCCGGCGTTCGAGTTGGGGCTGTATGCACCTAATGTATGAAGCCGTCTGAATGAGTATACGATAGGTGTTTAAAAAGCCTCAACTAGAGCGGATAGACCATGTCATGAAATGAACACATGCATCATTTGAATGAAATAACGAAACTCCTTGATCCGTGCTATTTGTTAAAATACAATGTATTGGCTTAGGCTATGGTCACAAATCAGAGCGGCGACTGACCAATTTGTAGCCTGCTCGGTCGCCGTTGGAATTTAGGCATCGCCCAATGATTTTGGGAGAAGACGAGCAGGCTGTAGAGCCCTTAATGGCATTTCCACAATTTCTGGCCAAGGAGTTTGGCATCAGTGAATTATGACCTTCTGCACATGGAAACTGACGACCATCTCCCTTTAACTATTATGACGATTTTAAAACGGCGAATTATTCACAACAGACAAATATTTCAATAGGGATAGGGCCAATTCGCATAACAAGTACAAAACATTTTTTATTATTGCATAACGATTCATGTTTTCTTTAAGATTTATTTCAAAAATGAAATGTTATACAATTTCATATTTCGCTTTACATGAACAGACAATAAGTAAGTCAGGTCAGCCTGTTCTTCTCCGTATACGCCTCGAATGAGAACAGCTTTTGCACAAATGAAACAATTATTTACACTGGTTCACTTTTTTAGAATAACATAGATCCTTCTTTTAAGCAAAGTATCAGTCTATACACATTAACAACAAATATAAAGATTAATCTTTTAAACACATATACATACATCTCGGTTTCTTTGACTCTCGACTCAATCTCTTTCTCCCTCATTCTACTGAACTAACCTCCTTTTTTCTAGAGCTTTTGCAATCATTAATTTTCCCCATTTTAAAAATCTGTCTTTCTTTTTGCATTCAACTATTTTCCTCCATTGTTTCCTCTCTTTTATTTTTCCCCAAAAAATATATAATTTCGTGGCTACATATTTTTATATTAATTTGCATACTTTGATCATGTTATATTGGAAAACAGCATTCTGAGGAACCTTAACTTCAACAAGCTCTGCTTCTAGTTATTTCCTGTTTTCTCGTGCTTTTTCTATTATATTTGTCGTTTCGTTGCATAAACCTAAATCAAGTGTTAGTTTTTCGCAATGGATATTGATGATTGAGATGAAAACTATTTTAAATTTCAAACCGACAGTTATGTACCTGGAAATTGTGCTATCATATATAAATTTAACTGAAAATATCATCCATAACAAAATAGGATGACAATACTTCACATGACCGATACACACAATATTGAACGACATCGTCAATTAATAATTTTTCTTCAAAATAGATGGGGGGAAAAATCCAAGCGAACCTAACTCTTACCCCATCCTAAACTTTAAGATTTCAGATTTGTTCTATGATATCTGTTTTGTGTTCAATTAAATGTAAAGTCCCATTTTGTTTTAATCTGAAAACATTCAGCTTACTTTATCAATTAACATTATGTCTAAATCAGTATTTGATACTATTTGTTATAAAATAAGTTATATTCATACTATACTAACCAGTTATATTACAGGGTATTGATAAGATAAAATGGTCAGTCCAGAAATAAAACAAAACGCTTCGTTATCATTTAATTTTAAATTTGTTTTGTAGCTTTATATTAACAAATTAAATTATTGTGATATATTCCAATCTAATAATAAGCTTTGTCCCATTAAAAGTACCAGTGCCAATGAGTAGGAAAGATGGAGGTGCAAAACACACTTGGAAAATATCAAATGAGATGGAAAGCATTCACGAAACCTATGGCTTCCGCAACTTCCCCAGTCTTTGTAATTTTGTCTCAGTAACATAATCCATGCACCAATGGTACTACAGAAATCAGTCAGACAAAACTGTCTTGATAACTTAAAAGTCTTCGGCCTAGCTGGCTGCCGCCCGCCCCAGGTATTAAGTCATAAATAACAACAACATTTGTAATATGTAGTATGGCGTTGACCCCCCTCTTTTTCGTAAAGAAACGCCAGGGGAGATTCAATTATTATTAAATAATGTTGATAATACGCCTTTCGAAATCCGGTACCAGTAATGGGTTTGTTTCAAAGTATAAGCACCATCTATTTTCTATTTGGACGAATACAATTGAATTGAATAATATTTTTTAAATGGATACAAAAACACATTTAAGCTCACAGAGCTTTTGCAGTTATTATTGTGAATGGAAAGTCATGAATTTGTATGCCATTCCGTAACAAGGCAATATGAAATGTAGTATTGTATAAACTTCGTGAATGGTTGATATCAAACTTACAAATTGTTAAAGTACATCGTATAATGTTATATATTGTGTGTTTAATGTATAAAAACAACACTTGTATAACCTACACATTTCAAAATTGATAATTTGTTAATAATTCATTCACAACCATTTTTCGGAGATGTATTTTTATCATCATTTGTATGACAAGGACATCAACATGCAAAATGTCAGGTTGGAAATTGTATTATGTTATTATAAAATTGTTTTAAATTATGATTGCACTTTAGCATCATTTTTAAAAGGGGGCGTAATATTTGCTTTAAATGGACCAATTTTAATATTTTTCTTTAAAAAAGGAAAAATATAATCAGCGTCAAATATTTGATGCTATTGATTTATAGCTTGGTACGAGACAAGAATACTCTAATATACGATTGAGTTGATTGTGGAAGGGTTCAATGTAGCCTTTCCTTCAAACAATATATTCGTGATTATGGTCTCAATGGCCTCAACAACGTACGGTATTGATAATTAAGTCGGATTTCTTCTTCAAAGAAAATATTTATAAATAAGAGCGCTATCTTTAGCAAACATCATCTACACACATAATAAATCAGATTATGGGATGCCATTAAAGGTACTATGTCCCATTTGCAGGCCAAAAAAATGAAAAAGTTAAATTCCAACTGCATTTGAAAGATAATACTTATTTAGAACTTCCCTAAAAAAGGTGGGGCTTGAAAATGTCTTCAAGTGGGAAAATAATGACTATTAGTTGTCAAATCGACTTTAGGGCTATAGAGCCCAAAAGTAATAGTCTTGATTTTCAGACAATTGTACCGAATGGTCATACGTTTTATGCTGCGCAAAGATTCAATCAGTTTAATCTTGGCCATCACAAGAAGTGGGTTATTGATGTAGACAAATGCTCATGTACCCTTTACAACTCTTTTCATGTATGTTATTACCAAAGAAGAAAAAAAAGCCAGTCAGTCACTCAATAGTGTCTGACAGTGAAGTCTAGCAAGTAAACGGGTTTCCTTGCATAATTTGAATATGAGGACACTGCTAACGTTTAAATTTCACAGATGGGACATACATGACATATTCATAATTCCTGCAAAGTTCTACAGAATTTGAGGTTGGCTGCAAAAGGGACATAGTACCTTTAAAACTATAATGATACCTATTATATAAACTGCTTGCTCCGAGTTTTTTTAATAACTTGATATTTCTGAAAGCAAACACAAACACTTAACGAAACCAATCACGCGATGCAAATAAAGCATGAGAGTTTTGTCTCACTTCACCCCAAGTACTATCCCAATTTACCTGGGGTGGCCCACCTCTCTCTGGTCAAGATCTGCTTTGAAACTGCCTAAAAAATTGTCATGGGTTTAAACTTGTCAAACATATATATTACTTATATTTCACATATTGGTAAAAAAATTTCATCGAAATCTACTTTTTTATGACTGAATTCACTTTGCGAAATAATGATGGTATTTGAATTTAAAATACCAGAGAGTATATATGTAATATCGAAGGGTCTGAGTGAAACATAACTTGAATACAAATAATGATTGAATTCAGCTGGCATACAATCCGTTTTTATAATTTTTTGGTAATTTTTGTTTTTTAATATATCTACATCTGAACCTCTTCATGGAAAGGGAGATTGACCGAATTAGACAAGGAAAACCTCATTTAACTTAAATTTGTTATAACTTTTAATTTTTTTTTTCTTCTCAATCTCAAAATATTTACATGCTTACGTGCCATTTGCCTTGCATGAACTGACAGGAGTCAGTGGTAGTAATACCTCTCTTAGCAATATCTTTGTACGAGCGCGAATGAAAATAAGTTTTAAAGAGTGAACATTAAAATATGGTTATGACTTTAAGCGCCTCTCTCCCCTCATGCCCTTTCCTCTTTCTCTCTATCCCTCTCTTATTTCGTGCTATCTTAAGAGAGAACACACACTTAAAGAAATCGATCACGCGATCTTAATGACTAAAATATAAGCTACAATACCATGTACGTATTTGTCAATAATGACGCCTATACTTTTTCTGTTTTCCTAGTAGACTTTATAAGGTAATTACAATTTAAGAGAACTTAATAAGTAATTTATGAGCATAGAATATGAGGGCGTATACAAGATTTAATGTCTAAAGAGACTCCAAAGTTTTATCAGTAAGTAATAAAATATCGCAGGAGGTAATCAATCATAAACTATTTAACGACATGATAGCTGCTATTACCATACACAGACCGATTCAACAAAGATTCCTTATCAC
Organism: Strongylocentrotus droebachiensis; assembly: GCA_035222895.1. Lineage (NCBI taxonomy): Eukaryota > Metazoa > Echinodermata > Echinoidea > Camarodonta > Strongylocentrotidae > Strongylocentrotus > Strongylocentrotus droebachiensis. Next base: position 275,264 of record JAVYIG010001962.1, read on the forward strand.
AAGCTGCTGAGAAGAATGCAGGTCTTGCACGTAGGCCATTGTGATTATCAATATTATCACTTCAATAAAATAGATGGCGCCAAACACATTGTTTTCCAAAAGTGCCATCCTCATAGATTGCTCTTGGCACACAAAAGATAATATTGATACACTGGAAATTCAGTAATTATGATAACTCTTCAATATATTCCATAACTCTAGCATTCTAGTTATATCATTTAAGACTTGTTATTTCATTAACATTTTCTATTTAAATGTTCAAGATGAGTACGTCTGTGTTGATGGGCATGGACATAAGCGTGTGGTTCCGTTTGGGTATGTGTCTATTTGTGTTGTTGTATACATATATACTCATTTTTCACTTCTACCCCCCCCCCCCTCCACCTTCTCCCTCTCCCTGTTTCTTTCTCTCGCAGTCTATATCTTTTTCCTCCATATCCTCCCATTCACTCCCTCTCTTTCTTTCTATCCTCCATCCTTTTCTATACTTTTCTTCTTTAAAAAAAAAAATAATAATCTAAGACGACATTCATATACGGACGGATAATCAGCGTTAAATATTTGATGCGTTTGAATTAAAATATGGAATTGAAATTCTTATAATCAATGGGATAAAGTGGAGCCTTCCCAAATATAAAGTATGTGCAATTATGTCAAGTCACAGCCTTCTTGCCGGTATATACATTTTTTTTAATGTGTATTATAATTTTATGACGATGGACTAAACACGGAATAAGTAAGCAATTTTTGGTAAACGCATATTGTTTTTGTTTATCCTTAGCAAACATCATTTACGCATATAATAAACTTCACCATGCGATGCCATGAAGATTACAATGATACCTATCATATGAATTGTTTTCTCTAAAAAAAATTATAGATAATGTCGTTTTTTACAAAGCATGCATACACTTCACTAAACAGATCACGCGATGCCATTAAAAGTGAAATAAAAGGTGCAATAACATACATTACTACATGTCCAAGTTACATTGGTATTATTGCCTATATCATTGAATTATCATCTTGTCCAAGTACAGCTGAGTGGGATGTGCAAGGGGATTTTTGTCCCTTTTCTTATATATTAAAAGTGTTTTCACCTGCATAATTATGTGGACACTCATCTGTACACGGGGCCTCTATTTTACGTCATATCCGATGGACGGATATTTTTTCCCCACTGTAACATATCTTGCGACTGTAACACATAAAACAGGCCCCAGTCAGCCACTTTGGTTGGATTTGAACCTATACGATCTTTGATTCGACAGGCAAATCGACGCGTTACCGACTGAGCCAACTCGTTTCGCCTGTCAATACAATTATTATTATTATTATTATTATCATTATTATCAACACTATTATTCTAACCATTGTTATTAGTGACGTGATATTCTTCTTCAAATTATTTAACATTATTCACTGTCTTACAACCATTACTAATTCGTTTATGTGACGAGATTTATTATTTGTCTTTTGATACTGAACACCTTCAGGTTCCCCTAGTACACTGTGTAAGGTTATTGTAAGTTGACACAATTTTGCATACTATATGAGCACAGAATGTGAAGGCATATAAAAGAGTCAATGTCTTAAAAGGCTCCAAAGCTTTATCAGTCAGAACTAAAATATCGCAGGAGGTAAGCAATCATAAAAGAGTTAACGACATGATAGCTGATATGATAACAGACCGATTGAACAAACTTTTCTTACCACAAGCCTATGATATAAACTGCAGGTCATACACGTAGGCCACCATGGTAACCAACGTTGTCACTTATGTTAAATTAGATGGCGCCAAACACACAGTACACACAGTGCCATAACCATTGGCACAAAAAGAATAATCTTGATACACTGATATTTTCAGTCATTACGATCGAAGACCCATAAATATATTGCGATTTTCTAGCATGTGGTCACACTTATTAAGAATTGTTATTTCATTTACACTTTCTATTAAGAAAACGCATGGAATTGCCCTGGTTACAATGCCTTTATGATTAATCTTCATAGCAGGGTATGTCATTATTGAATAGAAATGATAATATAAGTCTTTTTAACCTAGTTTTACTTTGAACTTTGATTACATTGTTTAATTTGTTAAAGAAGGGAAGCCTAATGGTGGTTTACAATGTATAATACATCAGTTTCAAAGGCCGGTAATTAGTATCTAAGAGATATGGTTATCATAAGTAAACGTCGACTGCAAATACAATTTATCATAAAGACGATGATAATACTGCGCATGATATACGCGATATCGAACAGCATGACGTCATTAAAAATACTCCATAACAGATGACGCCATTATCTTTAATGACACATGTATAGTGTGATGAAACACCCACAACTTAGTAATATAAATAAATAATGGTTTATGCTGTATGAAAGAGAGGTTGCTCACAATAAGGATGGCGTTTTCGGTTACGAAAAGTGGCATCATTTGTTTTCCTAATATCAAAGAGGATTCGATCTTTGCTGTATAGAAAATGTCGTCCCTTCCTTCAATATCATAACAAGGGTGACTTGGTAATATCGTTAATCTGTTTGATTGACAGGTCTTTATACTTTGAATCTGATTCAAGTGTTTTGTTTTTGTGATTAACGATGAAAATTAAGATGCTAACAGTTCCAAAGGCCGAACTTTCTTATCTCGGAGATATGATATGAAGTATATATTCCAACAACACATATATACTACTTCAAGTAAAATGCACTCAATGTTGAACGACACGTCGTCATTAAAATTAGTTTTAAAGTAGATGGTGCCCGTGACGTAATGACATGGTAGGGAAGGAGTGGGACACCTCATCTAGCAAAAAAAAAGTATTTAATCTCTGGTATTGAAAAATATTTTTTTTTTTTTTTAAATACTATTGTGAATGCCGTTTTTTGTGCTTTGTTTGTTTCAAATACATATACACTTTTGTTTGTAATAGGTTTTTTTAAATGATAGGCCGTGGTCTTTTCAAATCCCACCACATTTGAATACTTGAGTGTTTGTTACTTGTTATTTTCTCTTTCAATGTATATGTAATTGCCATTGTGATTTTTTTTTTTTATTCAAGTGTGAAAATAAATATATTGAACAAATAGTAAAGGAATTAAATTTTACTTTAATATTTTATCATCCCGTCCTAGTACAATTGATCGGGATTTCTCCCTACTCTTATGTATGAATAGTGCAGTGTTTTGGGGTTTTTGAGTACGTGCATAGGTCGTCACCCATCTGTACACGGGGCCTCCATGTTACCCCCTTTTCCGTTGGACGGTTTTTCCCCCCACTATAACATAACCTGCGACTATAGCACATAGGAGGGACACATAAACACTTAACGCAGACTTCAGCCAGCCACCTCCGTTGGATTTGACACTAAATCTTTGTTTCGACCGGAAAAATCGACGCGTTACCGACCTGCCCCCCCCCCCTCCCACATGCATGTTCCCAAAATGTCCGGGTACTTTTCACGCACCAAAGTCTGGCTCGTAGTACACAAAAATCCGGCCAGTATTGACTTTACACACCGGACTTAGGGGGGTGTTTTCAAAAGGAGTAAACATGCATACGCGTACCCTAAATAACACTGAGTGGAGGAGGGGGGGGGGGGGGGGGGGGGGGGGGAGGTTACCGACTGAGCCAATTCGATTCGCCTGCCTATTTACATCGTTTTATCTATCCATTTCTATTTGAACACTCCCTTCATGATATTGAAGAAATGAATTGAATGATGTGCTTCAAGTATTTTACGGAGAAGACATTTGTCAACAAAATCAATTTGTATTATTCCGAAATTCAAGTTATAGATCTACAGAGGGAATGTCAACCTTGCTGCTTCGTTGTTTTTTTATAAAGGCAAAATAAGTAGAGAAAAAGATCAATAAATATTTGACCAAATTACGATAAAAGAGGAAGACATTATTTTTCTTTCTTTTCTGAAGTTTGTGTTTAAAGTCTTGAATTATTATAAAGATGTTAATAATTGTTTCATTATTACAAAAACTATTATTCTAACCATTGAGATTAATTTGAAATTATTCACTGCATTACAATCATTACTAATCCTGTTATGTGATAAAATTTACTTTATTTTGTAATTAAGGACGCTTGCAGCTTCCAGTCCTCCTAGTGGTGTATTTAAGGTTATTGTAAGTTGACACAATTTTGTATAATTTATGAGCACAGAATATGAAGGCGTATACGAGATTCAAACTCTTTAAATATTCCAAAGCTTTATCAGTAAGTACTTAAATATTGCAGGAGGTAAGCAATCATAAACTATTTAACGACATGATAGCTGATATTACCATAAATAGCCCGGTTAAACAAAGATTCCTTATCACAAGCCGCCGAGAAGAATGCAGGTGTAACACGTAGGCCATTGTGATTATCAATATTATCACTATAATGAAATAGATGGCGCCAAACACATTGTTTTCCAAAAGTGCCATCCTCATAGATTGCTCTTGGCACACAAAGAATCATATTGACACACTGGAAATTCAGTAATTATGATAACTCTTTAATATATTCCATAACTCTAGCATACTAGTTATATCATTTAAGACTTGTTATTTCATAAACATTTTCTATTCAAATGTTCAAGATGAGTACGTCGGTGTTGATGGGTATCGACATAGGCGTGTGGTTCCGTTTTGGTATGTGTCTATAAGTGTCGGTGTATACATATATATAATCATTTTTCACTTCTACCCCTCCCCCCTCTACCCTTCTCCCTCTCCCTGTTTCTCTTTATCTCTCCTTAACTCTCAAAATATCATACTTTCTTTCTCTTGCAGTCTATATCTTTTCCCTCCATATCCTTCCATTCACTCCCTCTCTTTCTTTCTATCCTCCATCCTTTTCTATACTTTTCTTCTTTCTTTTTAAATATGTTATCTAAGACGGCATTCATACGGACGAATTAATCAGCGTTAAATATTTGATGCCTTTGAATTAAAATATGAAAATGAAATTCTTACAATCAATGGGATAAAGTGGAGCCTTCCCAAATCTAAAGTTTGTGCATTTATGTCAAGACACATCTTTTTTGCCGGTATATCATTTTGTTGTCAATGTTATTATCATTTGTTGACGATGGACTATACACGGAATATGTCAAGTAGGCAATTTTTGGTAAACGCATATTCAAGAAAAAAAGCCTTAGCAAACATCATTTACACACACAATTAACTCCACCATGCGATGCCATAAAGATTAAAATAATACCTATCATATGAATTGCTTGCCCTAATTCTGTTGAGATAATGTCGTTTTTTACAAAGCATGCATACACTTCACTAGACAGATCTTGCGATGACATGACAAATGAAATAAAAGGTACACTTTAATACTAAATGTCCAAGTTGCATTGGTATTATTGCGTATATCCTTAATTTACAATCTCGTCCAAGTACAAATGATTGGGATGTGCAAGGGGATTTTTTTTCTCCCTTCTCTTATATATTAAAAGTGTTTTTCACCTGCATATGTGGCCACTCATTTGTAAACGGGGCCTCTATTTTACGTCATATCCGATGTACGGATATTTTCCCCCACTGTAACATATATTGCGACTGTAACACATAAAGCAGGCCCCAGTCAGCCACTTCGGTTGGATTTGAACCTATACGATCTTTGTTTCGACAGGCAAATCGACGCATTACCGACTGAGCCAACTCGTTTCGCCTGTCAAAACAATTATTATTATTATCATTATTATCAACACTAGTATTCTAACCATTGTTAGTGATGTGATATTCTTATTCAAATTCTTATAAATGATTCACTGTCTTACAACCATTACCAATTTCTGTATGTGACGAGATTTATTCTTTATCGTTTAATACTGAACACCTTCAGGTTCCCCTTGTACACTGTGTTAGGTTATTGTAAGTTGACATAATTTTGCATACTTTATGAGCACAGAATATGAATGAAGGCGTACAGAAGAGTCAATCTCTTAAAAAACTCCAAAGCTTTATCAGTAAGTACTAAAATATCGCAGGAGGTAAGCAATCATAAAATATGTAACGACATGATAGCTGCTATTACCATACACAGACCGATTAAACAAACATTCCTTATCACAAACCTTTCAGAAACACTGCAGGTCATATGATAATACTGCACACGATACACGCGATATTGAACAGCATGATGTCATTAAAAATACTTCAAAACAGATGGTGCCGTTATCTTTAGTGGAACATGTATATTAGTGTGATGAAACACACACAACCTAATCATGTAAATAAATAATGGTTTATGCTGTATGAAACACCTGTTGTTCATAATATGGATGGCGTTTTCTATTACGAAATAGTGGCATCATTTGTTTTTCTAATATCAAAGAGGATTCCATCTTTGCTGTATAGAAAATTTCGTCTCTTCCTCCAATATTATAACAAGGTTCACTTGGTAATATCGTTAATCTGGTTGATTGACAGGTCGTTATACTTTAAACCTGTGTCAAGTGTTTTATTTTTGTGTGATTAACGATGAAAATTTAGATGCTAACAGATCCAAAGGCCGAACGTTGTTATCTCGGAGATACGATATCAAGTATTATATTCCAACAACACATGTTTACTACTTTAAGTAAAATGCACGCAAGGTTGAACGACATGTCGTCATTAAAATTATTTCAAAATAGATAGTGCCGTTGACGTAATGGCATGGTAGAGAAGATAGACTGCGTTAAATTGGGATGGGAGGGGGTTGGACACCTCATCTTAGTATAACAAAAGTTGTTAATCTCTAAGTGATTGTGACGGGAATTATGATTGCTATGAGATCAAGGACTAACGCTAAAATGTGAATACAACTGCATGGGTAAATTATAAACGAGTATATCTATTCGATAGAAAAGTGTAGGTTAATAGTGTGTGATTGCTAGTTTGGGTGTATTATATTGGTGATCATCAGACTAATTATATTGAGATAAATATAGTCATTAAACTTTGACGAAACAAAGGGAAAATAAAAGACTCCAAATCTGTATCAGTAAGTACTTAACTATCGCAGGTGGTAAGTAATCTTAAAGTATTTAACGACATGATAGCTGATATTACTATAAATAGACCAATTGAACAAACATTCCTTATCACAAGCCTTCAGAAAAAACTGCAGGTCATACACGTAGGCCATCGTGATAACCAACGTTGTCAATTTGTTAAAATAGATGGCGCAAATCAGATAGTGCACACAGTGCCATAAGCATTGGCACAAACAGAATAATCTTCATACACCGATAAATTCATCAGTATGACAACCCCGAATTATATTGCAGTTTTCTAGCAAAGTGGTAATACAAATTAAGATATTTTTACATTTCATTTAAACCTTCTCGTAGGATCATTATGTGTTTGTGCAGGGGTGGTTGGGTATGGATGCGGATGGGTATGGGTGTGGGTATTGATGTGGGTTGTATGAGGGTGGACAGGCATGAATTCGGAAGAGTATGGTTTTGGGTAGTTATGGGTTTGTGTGGGTACGGGTGTGTTTTGTATAGGTTTGGGTGTGCTCATATGTATATATATTTGTTGACTATCTGTGTGTTGAGTTTTTAACTGACGCTACGCCACACTAATTCGAATAAAGGCAATTAAACCTATGACATGTTACATGCCCGTAATTAAGGGAGTGTTGCACCTTAGTGCTTGAATCATGACGATATTCTGGCAGAATAACGTCATGATTCAAGCACTGAATATTACATTATTTAGTACATTTTGATATTATAGGGGTAGGACGTTTATATGTTATTAAGGGGGCGCAAAATTGGTCTGAAACTAAGAAGGCGCAAAATTGATCTGA